>WYDI02019570.1:0-21662 GCA_009867235.2 Psittacus erithacus | reverse complement strand
ACTATATGTGTGTATATATATGCATATAGTTATATATATAGTTATATATATAGTTACATAGTTATATGTGCAACAGCTCCCCAAAGGTCTCCTGTTCTTGGTGGGCTGGGCAGATAGGGTCTCAGCATCACTCATGGGGGATACAGCTGCAGTCTAACAGTTGCCCAGCTGTGATTATGCTGTATCAAATCAGCCTGCGATGTCCTGGTGTTCACTGGAAAGGTAAATATGCTTTTGCCTCTCCAAATTACACTTTTTAAGGCTTCCTTCGTGCAGAAATATTTTGGTTCAGCTAGTTTATGCCAAGTACGTAGCTTTTTCATTTCTGTGCTACCACAAAACTTTCTCACACCGGCCGATTTGTCAGACAGGTAGCTAAGCCCACTTTGATGACTTAGGAGTGCACAGGAGGTCTTTTTCAAGGCCAGGGATCTGGCCTACCTATTAGAGGTTTAAATTTGGTATTATGTAGCATCATCCACCAAATGCTTTGACTAATTTATTCTCTGTAAAAAATAAAGCAAATTTCAGTCAACTAGACAGCCCCATCAGTTCATGTACTTGCAAACTATTTGTGATAAAAACATAAGTATAAAACAGTAGCTGCATTTCTGTATTACAGGCTGAGGCATAATCAGGAGGGCCGTAATCATCAATTGCTGTGTTTAGGCACTATTACAATGGAATTAATATATTGCTGTCTAAAGTCTTAATTTGGTCAACTGAAAATGCTTTTTGAGCAAGAAAGCTCTGCTTTGGTACTTGTGTAGTAGTTCTGCTGTTTTTTCTAAACCGCTTTTATAGCTTCTCGGAACTTAAAATGAATAATTACCATTGCAACATCTAATACAGCGTGCAATTTATCACTGTCCACTCAGTGTCATGCTGTTAATTTGTTTCTGAACTCAGTAACTGGTATGACTGAAGAACATTTTGTGTTTGACCAAAGGGCAAACATTTCTTGGAAGGCATCCAGTGTTTCTGTGAAGGAGAGATGAGAATCCATGATGTTTCTTGATAGTTCATTTCAATAGATGATTTCTGTTGTCATTTAGGTAAGGTGAGGATTTGTATTCCAGACATTTGTCTAGCTTTGCATGTGTTTTAAACCTTCATCTAGAAAGATACGGAGGCTTAATTTTGTGCATTCTAAATCCTCCTGGTAGAATCAGTGGTATTAATCATAAAGTATAAGTTTCTGTACATGCCTAAGACTGTGTGGGAACAGAAATAGAGAGCAGCACTCATACCTGTATGTAATCTGGGCTCCTGAGGATGCTGCACATGGCAAAACTTTGTCTTACTAAGTTTGGATGCATCTTCATTGATAATTATGAGGACACATACTAACTAAAAAGATAAATTAATCTTAGTTTGATCTCTAAACAGATTTCCTAACAACTGCTATGCTCTGGAGTTTAGCTAGATGTCTTTCCTCCATTTTAATATGAGGACTTTTGAATTTAAAAGATGTGAAGACATCAGAGAAAATAGTATTGGGTTCTAATTAAAGAATGAAATTTATGTTTGAGACTATGGTTTATTGTGTGCTGCATATGAACTGCCTGATTTGCTTCAGGTATTCAGCATAGTCATTTAGGTGCTGTGAGCTAGCAAACCTGTAAATGGATTAATATTATTTAAAGAAAAATATTAAAATTAAATAGAAAATAATATAGAAAGATCTCTATAGAAAAGACAATGATAAGTTTTAGTGGAAGAAAATTAAAAAAACAATTGCATTTAGATTAAGTACTTTGCTGCCACTTAAAATGAGTATCCAAGATATCAGGGTATATCTATCATTATTATTCCAGTGACAAGAGAATATGTTATATGATACTCTGATTTAACTATTCATTTTATTAGAAAATATGCCTAATGAATTTAAAATAAGTGAGAGGAAGAATTCCTAAAATTGTATGAGGAGAAAATATGGATTCTAATATTAGGCTTAGTAAATTATTCATTAGAGATTTATTATATACTTGAAAATTAGAAAATTATTTGGAATTAATTGCAACTGGTTGAAGTTCAATATCATATTTTACTACATGCAAATCTAAAAACTAATAATTTGACTTAACATGTTCAGATAATATTTAAAAGGGGAAAAAGAGAAGTTATGATAACTGAATCTAGCAAAGAAAGAAGATAAAAGAGCTAAATGTCACCATCCTTTCTTGATGAATGCATTTCTCAAAGAGGGAGAACAGACATGAAGTATTTTTCCTCTGGGCTGCAAAAAAATTTGTGTTCTTTCGGATCTTTCTTTTCTTCCCCTGCAGCTTTTATTGCTGAATATGACATTGTATGGTATGAGATATCCCTTTGGTTTGTTTGGGTCAGCTGTTATTAATAAACTTGGCATCACATACTCTATTTTTCATGTAGAAGTAACATATCAAGACTATTAAAATAAATTTGGCACCGGGTGTTTCAGGTTTGCTAAGAAGAGCAGAATTTTACATGTCTCTAAGATTGACATACTTTGGAAATGAGTAAAATTAGCGCTTGAATCCACAGAGCTAAATGCTTTCTCCTTCTGTACTCTGAGCTAAAGGGGCATTTGCCAACCCCAGTTCAGCACTTATTTCCACATGTAAGTATATGACTAGTAAGCTCATTAGAGTGTCTGGGTTTACTAGCATGATCACAGTTTGCATAAATACAATTATGCCCTTTCCAACTGAGGGCTTGTTTGTGCATCTTTAGCAGAGATGGAAGAAGTCCTGGATGGGTTTAAAGACTAAGCTAAGTAGGCAGCCGCCCAGGATAATCAGGGTTGGTGAAATTGCTCAGCTGATTATTTTGCATGCTGAGCTTGCTGTTGCTGCAGCAAGAGAGGTTAGCATTTGGTGCAGCCGTTGCTGCTGGAGAGAGGGATAGAATGAGCTGAGTAATCTCAAGCTGCAGTGGCAGCCATGGCCTGAAGGAAGCAGGAACAACAAACCTGTCTCTGAATGTATTCTCAGTGCCACCTTCAGCTCCACTTCTGTCTCCCTCACCTTTACTGTGGACATGGCTAGATGCCCCTCAGTGCAGAAAAACTTGGTTCTGTCTACAAAGTTGTAAAACTTTGCTTTGGCTCTGTGCATACCTGCTGATATTGCCAGCCTCCTGCAGGGTAGATTGGATTGAAGTGTGAGTAGATGTGTTTCAAATGAAGTTTATCTGGTCATAATCTATACCATCATACCAACCTAAGACTGTATAGATAATACCTATTATTGGGATGGAAATAATAAGTGTAAAGGTACTACTTTACTTTCACTGTTGCAGCAGCAGAACAGTTCATTTTGGTGTGTGGGGCTTTGATAAGGTTTTTTTTTTTTCACAGAAAAATAATTATTTAAGTTATTGCTATTGACATCTATAGCACCTACAAACAAACAGAAAATAATGAAATAACTGGGATATGAAAGTTAAATAATGAACAACTCTTTTGCTTTCGTGTTCTGTAACATCCTCAGGAGGAAAAAAAAAACACCCACCTGTTGAAGGCACTTTCACAGGTGATAACTTATTTCTTGAGAAAATGAGAGGGAATAAACTGAGATGTTTTGGCTCGTTTACATTTGCTGATGTTATTTCTTCAATATAGAATCACAGAAGATCAAGGAAGAGAAGTGATAAAGAAATAGGGAAAGCTTTTTAACATGGGTGATTTCTTTGGTGCAATAGGTACAGGACGCGTAAACATACTGTTTGAGAACAGGGAGGCTTTAGCCTTCGGACTTCAGTTTGGGGCTGGACTAATTGATTTGCCTTTTCTCCTCTGTTCCTTTTTCTAACAATTTGGATGCTATCACTTACTATAGTTGAGCTTATGCTGATTTTGACTATGGTGATAGCATGAAGTCAGTTGTGTTTTTGGAACTGGTTATGGAGAAGTCAAGAAAATGACAGAAGAGAAAATCCAGTGTGGTGAAGGGACAAAATATGATAGTGATTGTGACTTTATTCCTGAAGGCTTTTTCAGATCCACCCAGCTGACCAACTTACAGGTTTCTGGTCTGTCCTACTTAGCTAATCACCAAGAACAGCTGTAGCATGGGTAATGGTGAGCAGAGCAGTCTAAAAGCTGAGGTTTTGTTTCCAGGATGACAAGATGAGAGTTGCAGGTCCCTGATGGTCAGTAGAATCTCTGAGGTGCTCTGCAAGAGTAAAATCTTGGCTCCGTTGCAGTCAGTGGGAGTTTTCCTATGGTCTTAAGTGCAGCCAGGTTTCAGTATCGATGTTGCAAGGGGCATTATCCCTGATTAAAAAGCTACCGAAGTGTTGCATTCTAGTGTAAGAAAGTATGTTTCCTACTTTTTAGTTTGAACTAAATTTATTCTGTAATTTGAAGAGTTTATGCAATGATTTAGACATCAAGATTATTTCCTGTTGAATTTATATGCTGAGAATATTTTTGGCTTCCCTGAATTTAGTAGGAAATCACTCATATGAGTCAGTTGGAATGAGGATTTATGTTTTAATTACAAAAATGAATCCAGTTAATCTAAGAACCTTCAAGTTAACCTATTTTAACAAATGCAAATGCTCAGGCTCTTACTTGCAAAGATTAATGCTCACACCAGAGATTTTTCTGGTAGAAGCTGACCATGACATTAATTTAGTGTGTGAAAGTGTTAAGTGTTCATTTGACTCAGATTTCTTCAGAAATCTTCTTCCAAAGTGAAACAACATAAAATTGAAGCTGGCAGAAAATCATAATGTTAAGCACAAGCATGAGTGAAAAAAGATTGTTAAGCAATAAAGAAATATTTAAATATATGAATAGCAAGTCCACATTTATACATTTATGTGAAGGATCCACATAATACTTGTGGTTTATTGTGCTTTATAGTTTTAATCCGAAACTTTCAAAGAGAAATAAAGAAGTTTTCTTGCTTGTGCATTTTCAGTGGCACTGTTGATGTTTTCCTGACTTTTATTTTGGAGAAGTCTTGAAAATCAAGACATTTTCTTCAGGAAGCAAGTGGCAATTCTGAATATTTGTTGCCTTTAAGAAAGCCTTAATTATTTCCTTTGAGAGAAAAAAAAAATAGGATGATAAACCTTTGTTAAGGAAGTTATAATGAATTGGCATTCCAGATTAAATCTGTTCTCAAATGCCTGTGCAGATGTGTCTAAGTAAAGCATTTGTACCTCTGCTGTGAAAATCATCTGCACATAATTATTACTTGCATCTGTGCCCAGACTGCAGTGGTTTTGTAAAGCTGTGTCTCTTTCATCTTTGATTGAAATTTTTAGTCTTCTTTTCAAGTACAATGGTATTATTTGCAAGCAAAAGTGTTTGAATTATATTTGCGCAAATAATCCCAATATGAAGTCCCTGGTGAGTTATCTTAATTTTTTTTGACAGTTTATTTTTATGAAAATATTTAGAAAAAAAGTGTCATTGCAAATATAATTTCAGCAGTGCAAGAGAGAAGTCTGTTGGTGGAAGAATAATATTCAGGTCAGGGAAATTCAAACTGGTGGTGTATAACAGATGCACTTTTGAAGTCCAGGGTTAAAATATCCCTCTTGTAAGAAGGTTCTAAGGATTATGTCTTCTTATAACATCACATAATACAGTCGAAAATTGTGCATATGATGTGTCCTGCTTCCTGATGTGCATTCCGTATGGAATAAAATGTTTACAGTCAGAATAAATTATAGAAGAAAAAAAAGGTAGGTAATCTGCTTTTAGCCAGACACTTCAACTAGGTAATAATAAATCTGTTTTGGCACAAGAAATTCTTAAAGCATGATAAAGATGAGGTAATGTGATTGTAGACGTTGAGTTTTTAATACTATGTGCAGTCAAAGTGACAATGAAATATTTTAAATGTTTAATCTAAATTAATCTCACAGTTTTCTGTCGCAGAATTTATTTTGCAGCTGTAGATATTTGTAACTACAGTGACTTATTTTCCATAACTAGTTTCTTGATTCAACTTGTTAATAAACAACCTACACGTTCTTACTTTTGTTTGACATTACTCACATTTGCAGAAAGAGTTCATTTGGGGTGGGATGTTCTCCTAAGGCATTGAGGAAAACAGCACAACACATTAATTGTTAAGAATGGAAAGGATGAGAGAATGCAATCATTATAATGCAGTGCTCATGCACTGAGGTGAACTTAAAAGGGCAGACTCATTAACTGTAACCTTCTTTCTATCCTGTAATTTGTCTAAGTGTTAATGATTTTCTTTATGAATGCATATGACAGTTACAGTGCAACAGATACAAACTATGAAAAAGAGTGAGACGATATAACTGAAACCTGAAGAAACAAAAGTGCTTAATACTTTCACAAAGTCTGTAGGCAAACCAGGGTTTGTTGAGTGGTTTTGAAGATCTGCTTTATTGCTGGTTGTATCTAGAATGTGGAAGATCTGTAGTCAGTGAACAAATACGAATTTTGCCCCCTGTGTTTGTTTTTTATGCTCTATAACATCAATAAACAAAAATTATGCCCTACAGGAGCCCTACAGTCCTGTAACTCAAGTCTTTGGGATTAATCACCTTTTATCTGAACTTATTTTTGTGTCTAATTTTTAGTCTTTTCTATATTCTGAATTGGCTTTTTTTTTATTTCTTTTTTCCTCTGCTGATCTCAGTTTAAACATTGCTCTTAAGAAAATAGACTTTTAATGTAATAGCTGTGCTGTAAGATGTGTGTAACACTATTAATAGGATTTTATTTTTTTCATGTACCAATATTTATATTTCTTGGCAAACAGAGAAACTAGAGCTTTTGGGGAGGGGAAAAAGAAAAAAAGGCTGTTTGTTACCTAACTAAAGTTCAAAAAATCATTCTGTCTCAGGATAAGACTTGATCAAGCAAAGTAATCATATTCACAAAGGAAATTAAACTAAGGTTACATTTTGGAATTTAAAAACTTGGAGCCTTTATGTGATGGGCAAAAATTTATGCTGGTTTGTTCACAATTACTTCACATTGAATTAATTTCCATGGTATTTTGGTGGTAAAACATTTAGCAAGATATTTCATAGCAGTGATGATAGCATAGTCCAGTGCTACAAAAAAAAATTGGATAATGAGACAGAAAGTGTCTACCAACCTGAGGAAGCAGAATCATACAGCAGGATCAATCTTTGCTTTTTCTGGCATCCCAGTAAAGAAAATGAGAACAAAACTGTTGGAATGGAGAGCAGAAAGGGGAAAAATGACAGCAGTGGCAAGGAAAAGGGAGACAAATGGGAACTGTGTGGATCTGGCAAGAGGCATTTGCAACAAAGAGAGTTGGGACACAGGGCTGATCTAGGTCTACATAGTAGGACAGGAGGGCCGTAAATCTGGGCTAACACCCTAGATCACACGTAAGACTACAGAATTGCAGTGCAGTGAGCAGGGTGATCATGAAGTTAATGCCTGTCATTGAGATGAGTAAAACTGTTAAAATGGCTAAAAGCTTTGCTAATACAAATCTTCTAAGTTCTCTCATGGCTGCTCACTGCATGGCCACTGTAACAGAAAAATTCAAATTATCTGATTTTGAAACTTTGAAGTATTTTTATGATTTCAGCTTCTTAAATACTGTTCTATTTTCCTGAAGTTCGCTGTTGCTTTTGTTAATAAATAGGATAGAACGATAACATTTTTGAAGAGAAAATGAATTGTGGTGGGGGGCGGGGCATATTTTCTACTCTGAACATTTATCCTTTCGCTTGTGTGTGTCAGATCAAACTAATCCCACTCACAGCTCAATGACTAAAATACAGATATAAATAAGCAGTTTTGCATGCCAAGTAAGTGAATGCATTCTTCACTTCCTTCTTTCTCCTTTTTTTTTAACATTTGAATGATAAAGTTTTGAGAGAATTTATGAAAAAACCCTTCACATTTATTCCCCCTCAAGACTGTTCAATGCTGCTATCTTAAATAAATATACACAAATCCCCACTTGTGTGTTCTTCCTCATGTAATCTTTCAAATTTAAAATATTTTGTGAATGATATGACGGGTTGAGTGCACCCTCAGGAAGTTTGCAGACAGCGCCAAACTTAGTGGTACAGCTGACACGCAAGAGGGACAGGATGTCATCCAGAGGGACTTGAGAAAGCTGAAGAAGTGGGCCCATGTGAATCTCATGAGATTCAGCAAGGTCAAGTGCAAAGTCCTACCCCTGGATAGGGGCAACCCCTGATATCAATACAGGCTGTAGGTTGAAGGGATTGAGAGCAGTCCTGCGGATAGAGGCTTGGAGGTAGTGGTGCATGTAAAGCTGAACGTGAGCTGGCAATGTGTACTTGCAGCCCAGAGACAACTGTATTATGGGCTGCATCAGAAGCTTGATCAGCAGGTCAAGGGAAGTGATTCTCCCCCTCTACTCTGTTCTCATGCTACCAGAGCTGGCATACTTAATTCAGCTCTGGGGCCTGCAACATAAGGACAAAGACCTGTTGGAGTGAGTCCGGAGAAGGGCCATGAAGATGATGCGAGGGCTGGAGCACCTCTCCTGTGAAGAGAGGCTGAGAGAGTTGGGGTTATTCAGCCTGGAGAAGGATGCAGGGAGACCTTATAGCAGCCTTCTAGTACTCAGAGGGGGTTTTTAAAAAAGATGGGGACAGACTTTTTGGAAGGGCCTGTTGCAATAGGACAAGGGGTAATGGTTTTAAAATAAAAGGGGCTAGATTAAAAGGAAGAAATTATTTACTTTGAGGGTGGAGAAACCCTGAAACAGGTTGCCTAGAGGGGTTGTAGGTGCTCTATCCCTCAAATATATCCCTGCTATACTGTTTATATACATGTTTTTATCTGGTATCTCTGCAGTATTATACAGAACTCACAAGTGAAGAAATAGAAAGTAGAAACAAAACAGAGAACTTGGCACCATTTTCCATTTCTTAGTGCTTTGTTTTGTGGTCCTCATGATTTATAACAAAAAATATTTTCATATATAATTTCTTATGTTACTGTTAGTGGTAACTCCTGGTACTGTTTGATTTATATGTCATATAAGTAAATTAAAGCCTGAAGTTGCTCTTAAGGTGCAGGTTGATTTTGCAGTGAAAATGGTGACAAGAACTGCCATTTAAAATTGCAGTATGTGCAGATCTCGTCCAGAAATCACTGAGCATGGGGCTCCAGGTCTTTATAGACTCTTTCAGCAGAGCAATGACAGAAAATCTCAGTGCAAGTTGTGATGTTTGTTGGCAACATTTGGTGGGGTTTTTTTGCCTGGATTGGTCACCTTTGCCTTTTTCTGGTGTTTTGCTTGCTGAAGTTCTCATTTTGAAAGTAAAAGTTGTGTATGAGTTTCCAGTTATACCAGTTTCTAAGAAATTAGATGCTTAGTTTCTTCTACCCAGCATCTTATTCAGGCATTTACAACACTGAAAAGAAAATGGCTGAAAATTGTTAGCAATTGAGAGTGGAAAACCAGCATGGGAAGTACAAGTGATATCTAATGTTGGCTTATGGGAAGCTCCTTATTAAAATATGGAACTTGCTTTAGAGAAATGTTTTGACATATGCCCCAAAATACTTTTTGCCTGTAGTTGAAAAATATTTCCACTGGTAGGAAAGAGTACAAAAATGGAATTATCTTCACAATTTGAAATGTTAATGGCCACTGGTATCCGTTATTCTGAGTCATGAATAATAAACATGGCAGAGCAGAGGGCAGAATATGCAAGTCATGAATTCAAACTCAGCTGAGAATTTCTCTATTACCTTTGGATGCATTTAGATGGATTATGGTTATCTTTTTCAGTAAGTATAATGCTAACATATAATCAAATCTAGGAATTTAATGAACTGGTTTATACCTACAACTCACTCCATATTTTCCCAGCAGCTAACAATATGAAATAACGAGGTAATATGAAATGCATTTCCAGGAATAAGTATTAAAACAGGGTAGTAATATTTTAAAATGCTGACTGTTGGTAGTAATGGTGAAGCAGACTGGTAATACTACCATATTTTTTTATCAGTCACTTTGTGTCTTCCATAGGCTGCACAGTTTTTTTCAGGAAGTTCTAATGAGAAACAGGCTGGGCACTTATGTGCATTGTGTGTGGAAGAGCTAAATAATGAAAACATCATTTGAACTGGGTAACAGCAGTATTCAATATCTGAAAGATGCATATTGTTTTACTGTAAGCAGAACTTTTTTATGATGAAGTTCTGGAACAATTCCATTAAGTGCAGCATTATGCTTCCAGAAAGACCAAAAGGATTGTGAATATTAGCATAAGACTTTTGTGGCAATTCCACTTTACACATTCCAGCTTAATATAACCCATGTGACTTTAGTCACCTAAGGCAAATTTTTTTCAAGCTGCAGAAATAATTAGTCTTGACAGATGAAAGTGAGGTGCTCTAATTTTTATAGTATAAATTCCAAAATGAGAATTTTGTATATGAAAAAAACACATTTTCCTTCATTCTACAAAAAAACCCAACCTGTGTTCATGAATATGTTTAGTGAATTTAATGTAATTTAAATGATGAGGACAGTTCTGTTTTTATGATCCTTATTTCTGTCATGTTAGTAGAAAACAAAAGAAAAAAAATCCCCATCAACACTTAAAGCGCATGCATTTAAAGAGGTACATTTGTGTAAAACAAAGGCAAGTATTTTCCTAAGCCAAAAGAAAAAAACTACTGTATGATTGCATTTTGAAAAATGCTGACCAGATTCTTGCTTGCATTTGTATTTGCAATGCCATCTGACAATGTTCTGGCTGATGGTAATTCTAGACTGTGAACAGTATTTTGATGTTGTTAAGTAGAACATGGTACCTGATTAAGATATAATGAAGACTTTTTTTAATACTGAAATGAATAATACCAAAATTGAGTAAAAGATTATGAATGTATACCCCAAATTCCACAGCTGCAAATACATGTATTTAATTTTATTAATACATAGCCTGAGCAATTGAATTTTAAATTCATTTTTTGTGAACTAGCTGAACTAGGCAAACTTTTGGTGTAATTTCTTTCTGTTTTCCTACTAGCAGAATGTGATTTAACTCAAAAGAAAACAAGAACTGTAAATAGAAGCTTTATTAAAAAAGTACTGGTGTAAAAAATTAAGATTACTTTTGAAAACTAAATTTAGTGTGACAGAATAAGTTCCTGCGTACCACCCTGAGGAACCTCAACCTTGAGCTTCACCTTTGAGCAGGCCTTTGCTCCTCTGTACATAGAATCAGAGCGCATGTCTGATTACTCCTTACTTTGAGCTGGATTCTAGACAGAACATTGTTGTGGTTCAGAATCAAGTAAGAATTGAAAAAATTAAAAAAAAAAATAAAATCAGTAACCAGATTGCATGGTCAGCTGTACTTTGCTTCCTTTAATATTTGCTTTGTACCAATATCTTTCATTACCCCATGGTCCTTTTTCAGCAGGCGTCTACATTTTTCATTGTAGGGAATGGATGGTATCTGGAGAAATAAGACATATTTATTCTTTCAATTCCTATTTAAAGGGCCTGGATTATTGTAACTGTCTGGTTTTTTTTATGGTCTTTTGCAGAACACTCATCGCAGTAGTACTTGAGTAGCTCCTGTTCATTCCTTTATGTCTGTAGGTAGAGTAAAGCTCTATTATCTTGATTTTCTGTACTGGAAATCAATGGATCAATGTCAGAACAAAGCTTAGCCTTCAGATCCCTTGTACTTTGAGCTCAGCGCTCATTACTGTTAAGGGAAGAACTGAAGATTCACATTTCAGTTGACCTTCATTATAATTGTTAGATTTCAGCTGGGCATCACTTGCCAAAATTTTGGTTGATTTTCTGTTCAGGCACATAGCATTTAAATGAAGCAATAGATCTAATTTTTTCCTACATTCAGTTCACTTCACTCTAACCCACAGGCTTGCTTCCCTGACATTCTTTGTCCTAGTCTTCTTCCTTTGGTCTGCTCTGGGTCTTGTAAGATTTTTTAAAAGTCAAAATCAGTTCTCAAGCTGTAATATCCATTTGACTCCCCTCTATGAGCACTGCTAGCATTTATTCGTTGTTGTACATTGACTTCACGCCCCTTTTGCTATGTTCAAAGCTTTCCTAAATCTACTATTTTCAATTACTTATCTCTTCTAGCAAATTCAGTAACCAGACTATTGTACGAGGCTGGAAACAGGGCCTGAAGTCCCCAGTGTAGAATATTTGCCTTTGTTATACAGTGTCTGAGAAAGCGCAGTCCACGCCAGTAGTTGCTTCCTTTGCTTTCTAGTTCTCCTGATGGGTGCTTTTAGGCCAGGGGAAGAACTGCAGAGTCCTGACATCCACCATACCCAGTTTGCTGGTTACACAACAGTTCTGAAAGTGTTTGTTACCAGAATAGGCAGCTTTCACAAAACTGAGAAAGTGCACGAATCTTGCAGAGTCAACTATTTTATTGTGCCTGCCATAAATGAGATAGCTCCCATTCCTCAATGTACCCAAGCTGTCAAGATGAGGTGAGTGGTCACTTTGGTCTTCTACTACACTGTGGGTAACTCATAACCTATGGCTTGCAGTAAAGGTGTTGTCTGGAATGCTTTCTTTTCTTGTTCTAGTCCACACAGAATTAAGTATGAAGGCAACAGCTGCTGGTGAGAGAACTGTGACATTGTCTGCAGTGTAATATTGGCTGAGGAACTTTCCTCATGGTTTGATAATGGTTAGCACAAGTGTTGTAGCTGCATAAATTTGTATCCAAAGTTGTCTTTTACTAGCATTGCATTCACCTATTTATTTAGTTCCCATGTCTGATTGCATGGTGTTGCTTGCATACGACAAAGTTTTTGGAGATAATTGTAAAGGACACTTTAGTAAAAGTCTGTGAAGGTTCCTATTGAACTCCTGTTCTCTCTAGGAGCCGGCAACCTCCTACTGAATTCTTTGTATCTGCAGGACCTGGAATTAAAATATTTCTTTAATTGTGCAATAAGTTTTTTATCTTTACTCCATTCAGACACTCTTAAACTTGGAAATACATGAAAGAAAGGGAGTAGGGTATTTTTGTATCAGCCTTTGTTGCTTCTGACTTTACTAAGAGAAATAACAAATTGCATATTCTACTTAGAAAGAATGTTGTACAAACAAAAAGAGAAAATTACAAGACTGATCTTAGAAGACACACTCATATATGAAATGTGGAAGCCATTTCTTGCATAAAATCTCATTTGAAAACAAGGGAAAAGATACTGAATTTTGGCAGAGAAGGAGTTAAATTCTATAACTGTTTTTTGTTGAGACGTGTAGTTTGCCAAAGTTGTTATTCCCAAAGCATATCATACTGGCCAGTTCTTTATTGGATTTGACAGAGGATGATCTAAAAAAAATAAGCAGGAACAGCAATGTCACCCGAAAAAGTCATTAACTGCTTGTGTTGTTTACAGTGTATAGCTATGAGCATAGCAGTCCTACGTTCACAAAAACCTTTGACATCTCTTCATTTCCATAAATCAGTTTTAGAAATGGGAATTTCAAATCACAATCCATTATGAAACATGCAGTAATAAATGTTAAGTGTCATTATTTATATTTACAGTATTACAAATCAAGATTTCATTTTAAGCTAATTTTATTTTCTGTTGATCGATGCAGATAGTCCAGATTGCATAATAGTAAGCAGCTGTAGAATTACTTCTAATCACAGTAAAATAAATAAAATATTACCATAGGCTTCTTAAAATGCCAGATTCTGATAATACAATATTCTAATAATAATAACAACTTTATTACTGCTTATTATAGCTTATTCAAATGTCGTGGTACAAAACTAAATTAGACAGCTCATCATGACTCTTAGTTCTGGTATCCACTGGAGATTAATTTTCAGGTTTTGTATTCCTTTTTAAGGAAGTAATTAATTTCTTCAAAGAATGTGGTTTGACAAAAATAACATGTAACCAAACTCAAAACAATGGGTGTTTTTGCATATACCAAATTGCCTTCTTCACCATGACTATTAAAGGGGGCATCAGTAATTAATGATCCAATTACTAGTTTACAGAGGGTTTTATTGCAGTGTCAAGGTGACAAAAACCCCTCTTGCGCTGATTTTTTCTGCTGCCACTGCAGCTTACTGAATCAGCAGATGGACTGCATGTTTCTAGGCTGCTTGAGCATGTGTTCCACTGGAGACAGATGATACTTTGGATTTGCTGCTGTGATTAAGGTCTCATTTCTTAAATCAAATAAGTTTACCAGTAAAGTGAGCCTGTGTTGTGTCTGGTGTAGTTTAGAAATCAGTTTTGAGCAGGTAACAGGTTGAATTAGTTAAAAATCACACTTGTTTAGGCAGTCAGAAAGGCTATTATTAGTATTCCACATGTGAAATATTAGAACAGGTTTAAAGAAAAAAACTGCTATGATTTGTATTGAAATGCTGGATTTCCTTGTTACAAATGGTTTAATCTTAATCTGGTGACATGTACCACAATAGTTGTATTTCCCTCTTGATTCTTGAGTAGAATTTTAAAATTTACCTATGGCTTTCTGCATAATGCAAACAGAGTTACAGACAAGAAAGTAACTCATCTTCATTCCTCATTGGTGGTTTGCTGTTCAAAACACCTAGTTGTTCAAATACATAATACTGAAGGGTTTTTTTAAAAGCTTATTCTTATTTCTATTCTAAAATGTATTTCCTCATTAGTGATCAAGACTTTAGAGTGAATTTAGAGTTCTTTTCTGGAAGACCAGTAAGAGTTTGTTAGAAATTATTGGGAATACCAAACTGAAACATGTGGACTGGATCATTTTTGCATTACTCCTTCCCTCCTACTGTCCTTAAAGGGCAACAGCTATAACCAAGGGTAAAAGTGGAGGATACTTTTTCCTCCCAAACAAAACCCAATAACTGAACAGAAAAAGGCATTGGGGAACTAGAACTTAGATATTGTTTTGTTTATTTTATAACACTGTTTCACTTGAAAATTTTAGGTATTTCTATTTTTAAATGATGTATTATTGTTTTATTGCGTTGTCCTATTATCCTATTGGACGCACGGATGCATTTTGTGTTTTGGTTATCACATACAGAAAATCATAAGAAGAGTATTTCTAAATATCACTTTTTGGTAGCAAGATGTCCGTGATCCTGACTGGAAGTAGTGGAGAGAAAAGAAAAAGATACGATCAGTGAAACAACTGGCTGATCCTCAGTCATGATATATAGCTGGCTATTGGACTGATGATGGAAATTGATTCCAGATAATGATGTGCCTATGACAGGAGGCAACTTTATGGTAGTAGTGTCTCTTTCACTAGTACTATCTCTGTGTGACTTTGGGGATAATAATGAAGAAAACTGTTATGAAGTACTATATTTCTGTTTCTTTAAAACTAAGCTAAGAAGATTTTCCTTTTCTTCCTGACACGTTCCCCATTTCAACTTTTCTTATGGTTGATTGTTCTCCTGATGAAATTAATACAGCTTTGTGATGAGTACAACTGACACGCTGAGTTTGTGTTCTACTTTGTGAATTTGACATCATGTCTCATAAAGAATCCATTCCGTTGGTATTCATAGTCTCCTGTTGTCTTCCTTTCATAAATTTGAGGCTTACTTAGTAATTTAGATGTACTGATTCAAAGTAGCTTAGGGTTATTTTCTGTAATAATTAGTTTTGACATCAAAGCACTAAGGCTTGAAAGTAAGTACACAATATAGGGGGTTAATTTTTCTCTAAGAAGTCGCTAATAAGTATTGGAAGGATCTGTACAGATGTATACATGTTAAGAAAATAAATGCATAATATTTGCATTGGCTTCAGCTGTTCTAGTAGTCTTAAATGTATTATTTGAAGAAATCTTTGGTACAGACTCTTGTCAGTAGATGCCCATTCTGAAAGAAGTTAAAATGTACCTGGTTAAACACAGCCTTTCAAAGATACAGAGCTTCTGTGTCTGTCCAGAATGTCTGAATAGAAATAGGTTCACATTTAGTATTCAATGTGTGTGCTGTAAATCCCATACTCCTAAGAATTCCAGATGCCAGGCAGCCTTGTTGGAGCTACTATGACAGTCATTTTACCAAAATCATAACTTCAAGATGTAAAAAGAGTGCATATCTGTGGAAAGCTGCATATAGGGTAAGCTGGCAAAAAGTGAACTGCATAAGTAAATACATCTACTAATGCTAAATACAGTTTTCTTGAAAGTACTTTTTTTTTTTTCAGTTTAAGCAAGCATCCTTCAGTGAGTGTCAATAAAATGGTAATGAAAAGGAAAAGCTAATGGAAATAGGTATCGTGAGCAAACAAGCCCCAAACCTGTTTCTTAAACACTGCAGCTGTTTCTCACAAATTTTCATAGTGCTGCAGTTATGAACTGAGCTCTCTTCCAGAGTGCTATAAGGCTTGTTTCCAACTGGCTTGTCAGGTGTCCCTGCTGATCTACTGTTGGCAGCAAGGCAGTTGAATTTTTCCTGGACTATTTTCAAACTCTGAAGAAGGAATTTGTTGTGCGTGTGCAGATTGGTACCCAGTTGTGCAGCAGCTCCAACATATCATAGAACCATTTCATCTTGTATGCTTGTATGACAAAACTGTGCTTCCTTAGCAGTCACTTTCCAAAGTGACTTATTTTTTCTGAACCAGCAATTTGGGAAACATAGGATCTTTTCTTGCCTTCCAGATACCACTTAAATCCTGTACATTATATCCAAGAGCTTGTTAACTTCCAGGAGACTAGACTAAGAAGAGAAGTGGGCTCATTCAGGACAGCTGATTAGGTTTTCTATTTTTAGCTTATGGGGATATCATCACAGTGTTAGAAAAGACTGAGCTGCTGAAACAAGGACCAGATATGGAATTCTTTAATGGTATTAGTAGGTTTTATTCTCCCCTGCATAATTAAGAGTGCTTTTTTCCTCTTGAAATGGGTCTCTCATTCAAGAGGAAGCAAGCTGGTGTTCCTTAGTTCCAAGCCTGAGATGGTAAAGATCTTGCAATGAAGCTGTCAGTTGGAATACTAGGGTGGAGGGATCATGTTAATGGCAGATAAGCAAAGAAAATGTGTGAGGTCAGCCCATAAACATTTGTATGGTCTTTCTGGATGTGAATAGGGAAAAAAAGAAAAAGGCATATTCTATAAGAAGGGACTGGACTATTTAGAATGATCATAAAAAAATAGTAAATTGCTTTGGTTATTTATACTGGGCATGATCCAGAAATGCTGTCTATCTTTCCTATGCTTTCCGAAGTGTGTTTTCCTTTGTATTCTGCAGAAGGAATTTCTTTTTCCAGGCCTAGGCTCAAAACTTCCTACAGAGAGGAGAGGACAGAAGGAAGAAGAGGAAAAGTGAAAATGCCAGGAGTAGGGTCAAAAGTGTAATTTGGAATAAACTTCTTTCTAAGACAAAGTTTTAAAGACATTTGCACAAGAGAGGAATTGATAAGATATCATGCTTAATTAATTTTAGTTTTCACTGGTCTTAACAGAAAGAGAGTAGCAGGGAACATACGACAAAGGTGTGAAAATCTGAGAAACTTGAATATTAATATCAAATGGCAGTGGTGGACCAGGTCCCCATTTCAAAATGCCTGGCTGTTTCCCATGACTTCTTGAAAGTACCAGTCCATTTTCTCAGTAATAGAATCATAGAATAGTTAGGGTCGGAAAGGGCCTTAAGATCATCTAGTTCCAACCCCCCTGCATTGGGCAGGGACACTCAGAGTGTGAGTTTGTGTACTGGATAACAAAATAGAGGCTATGGTGTGACTTATACAGTCACACTCCTGGTGTCCTATGAGAGTCATGGATGTAAGTGTATGAGATCATGTAGTATGTGCACTGTGTTGTGACTGGAAGCATCTCTTGCAGTGGGAGTCTGGTGAGTGTTGACATCCATTAAGAAATTATGGTATTTCTTTTTTTATTTTCTTTCTTTTTTTTTTTTTTTTTTTTTTTTTTTTTAGCTCCAGCCTTTTGGTTTTTGTGTGCAGTAGCTTTCTACAGGAAGTTGACAGTTTATCATATAATGTATTTGCCATATTGATATGCTTTCTTTCAATTTATTCCAAGGAAAGACATTTGTTATATTTGGCTGGTAGACAGCCTAGTTTTGTTTTAGAAAATGTGATTTTTGAAGAATGCCATTCCTGTAGTTAAAATCTTCCCAACAGAACATACTGAAGAGAATACTTCCAGTAAATATTCTTCTGTCAAAAGTGGTGCTAATTTTCAGTTTCAGAAAAAGAGCCAGAGCAAAATAGTCATGCTGAAGCCCTTTCACTCTTTACATTAGATAATTCTTTCTATTAAGAGTAATATCATTTCTGTTGATCAGTGCTATTAAACAAGGCTACATATTTTTTAAGGGTAGACCAGGGTCTTGAAAGTTAATAACATCTTCCCCTAAATAGTATAACTTAAAAATCTCTTGATTTCTTTTTTAATTCTTAATGATTGACCCATGTATATCAGAGAAGTTTCTTTGGTGGCAGTACCTCTAGTCAGTCAGTGCCCACATGCTCTCTATGTCATCATTTGTGGTACATTGGTATGCATTGTAATATGCCCCTCTCTTCCCCAATTTATTCTCTCACCTGCTTTATGGGATGCAGCAGTCTGCTGTTCAGAATCTTCTTCCAACTGTGTAGCTTCTTTTTTATGTTTTTCTTGGCCGTAAGAACTTCAAGTGCTTATGGATGTTCATCATTAACAAGGACAGTTATGCAAGATCACACAAAATCACTCTTAGACCCATATATAGTGATCCTATAAATCTGCAGATCTATATGTCAGGGCTGGGATTCCATTTGACTAAATGTGGACACCCACAAACAGGCATCTACACCAGAGCTAATAGTCTATATTTCCTTTACAGTCATTGTAGAAAAACAGGCAGTTCTTGAGTATAATTCATGCCAACCTTAAAGTGGATGTATAAAATAAGTCAGATGAATGTAGCCAAGAGTAAGTGCTTTAGACATAGAAATCTGTAACTACTGAGATGAAATCTTCGTGTCTCTACTTTTCAGGTAAAGGGCACTTTTCTACTTATTATAACATCTGCTAATTCTGTAAGCTCCAAATCTCTGAAGTCTCTGATGAATTGTGCATAGTGATTTTGTCAGTGCTTGTGACTGTCGATTTCTAGTGCAGAAGTGTGATTGCAGTACTTAATCATAGAATTACAGAATAGTTAGGGTTGGAAAGGACTTCAAGATCATCTAGTTACAACCCTGCTGCCATGGGCAGCGACACCTCCCACTAAACCATGTCACTCAAGGCTTTGTCCAGCCTGGCCTTGAACACCGCCAGGGATGGAGCATTCACAACTTCCTGGGGGAATCTTTGATTTCTCTTACGAACTGCAGCATTGAATTTCACAAGTGGGTCAAGGCCTGCTTTCTAGGAGATCTAACAGAAGATCTCCTAGATCTCTTGTATTTATTTGTCTGGTTGCTCCAAGACTTCCCAACCCTTAGCAATAAGGTTTTCGAGGCCTTTGAGTAGAGCTCTCAGCATAGGTGCCCCTAATTTACATTGTCAGAGCTAAGTGCAAATAACAGTTTGGTCTACAGTTTCCTTATCACTAATGAAGTGTGATACATTTTTTTCTCCTAGTTAGTGCATTTCTCTGTATTTTATATATAAAAAGTAAAGACTGTACTCATATCCTTTATGTAAAGAACAGCTTTCCTTTTTTGTTTTTGTAGGACCAGATCCTTAAGACATGTTCCATGTTGAAAGCTGTGAAATCCAGAGGAATGAGTATTTCCAAACAAGAAATGTTGAAATGCATGGTAGGAGGTTTCAAAACCTGTTATAAGACCTACAAGAAGCTGCTTCTTTTTGCCATCAGTGCTCAAACTGCATTAGTGACTATCCTGAAAAATATTTCTGTGTTTTACTTGTTCCAGGCAAGTTTGCATTTGTCCCTACACCAAATGCTAGCATGTTCCTGAAACGTTCAAAGCTGACAGCAGTTGCAAAAAGCAATTGTTTAAGCACTCATATAATCACCTCCAGGCAATTCTGGCTGTGTAGCTCCTCTTTGGAGTCACCCAGTGTGTAGCAGTCTAGTATTGCAAACACAGAAAATAACCTGCTTAAATAAAAGTTCTTTAGTAGCTGTACTCCACTTTCCACTTTTTACTGGGGGTAGTTTAGAGGAGGAAGGATCAAGTGATATGAGATGTGCTTTGTTCACTATAGCCTTATGCTGAAAATTAGCTTGGAGGAGGAATATACTCAGCCGCATGGCTAGTTAGTAATTTTGAGTAATGACACATACGCACAAGCATTGGATCCTGTAGTCAGTATGTAGTTTGTATTCAGCATGCAGTAAGTGGTCAGATAGACTCCACAGCTTTAAGAATTTAAAGTGATATGACCTGTCCTTTTTGTCAAGAAGATCTGTATTTCGGGAAAAAAAATAGTTTTATTTGGTTCAAAGAAAGATGATGTGTTCAATTTGTTAAGAGGAGAACTTTCTGGTTTAAATAGGTCCTGCCTTAGAAAAGGTATGGGTCATCCATATATCCTATATGAAGTTTTTTGGCAGCTTAGAACATCCCAAATGCCTTTGAATGTGTAGAATAGCAAATTCAATTGAGCATTTTATGTCTAAACTGTCTGGAAGATTAATGGGTTTGGACTTGACTGGGAACTTAGACAACATTCAAGAAAAAGTAGACACTTACTATGTAGGTTAGATTGAACTTACTTAATGCCTTTTAAAAGATACTTAACATATTTCTATGTGCGAAAGCTGTTCTAAGAAGCAAAAAAATATATTCAAACATTAAAATATGAGTGGAATGGAAACTACAATTCTTTTAAATATGTGCTGTTATTCAAGGTTGCCATTGCTACAGGAAGTTGCTGTTGCTGTGGGTTACTGGGTGAAGAAGAAAAAAATTTTTCCTCTGCCTATTTGGTTTTGGCTAATGAAAATGAGCAAAACATACTTAATGTCAGGAAGCTTACAAAGGTTTCAGTTTAACACCTTTTATATAGAAAGGCTAGGTCACTGATGTTTTTTTTCTCTCAACCTGATATGTCCATAGAGTTCACTGACATTAATAAAAGCAGACCTCACATATGTCCTTTCTTGTATCCAGCTGCACTCCTGAATTCACGAGGCATCTGAATGCTGTTATAATGACATTAGCTAAGCTTGTATGTTGCTTATATATATATTAGTTCCTTTTTCCATGAAAGATGACTTTGATATTATAGCTTATATAATTTATCAAGAGGTGACATTTTTTCCTGAGTCATTTCTTCTGCACACTCTAAATGCATATATTTGCAATAAAAAAAGCATCTGCTATTGTGGAAGAGAACTAGGAGACCAGCAGGTGCATTCCCTGGTAGTCAGAATGAAAAGTGCAGGAATTTTATTACAGACAGATTATGTTTTAAAAATTTTTATTGTAGTGAAACAAAGAACTCTGTCTTCATAGAATCATAGAACCATAGAATATTTAGAGTTGGAAAGGACCTTAAGATCATCTGGTTCCAACCCCCCTGCTGTGGGCAGGAGCACCTCACACTAAACCATGTCACCCAGGGCTCTGTCCAACCTGGCCTTCAACACCGCCATGGATAGAGCATTTACAACTTCCCTGGGCAGCCCATTCCAGTGCCTCACCACCCTCATAGTAAAGAACTTCTTCCTTATATCCAATCTAAACTTCCTCTGTTTAAGTTTGAACCCATTACCCCTTGTCCTATCAC
>WYDI02019569.1:0-21504 GCA_009867235.2 Psittacus erithacus | reverse complement strand
AGAAGGACAGGTTGTGGGGGGAAAAACAAGCAGGCTACATGCTCTGTCTAATTTACGACTAAGCTTAAACCACAACATGGGTTCAAACTTAAACAGGGGAAGTTCAGGTCAGATATAAGGAAGAAGTTCTTTACTGTAAGGGTTGCGAAGCACTGGAATGGGTTGCCCGAGGAAGCTGTGAATGCTCCAACCCTGGCGGTGTCCAAGGCCAGGCTGGATGGAGCCTTGGGTGGCATGGTTTAGCATGTGATGTCCCTGTCCATTGCAGGGGGGGTTAGAACTAGATGATCTTAAGGTCCTCTCCAAGCCTAACTATTCTATCATACTACAAATGAGGTATAAATTGTGTAAAGACGGAAAAAAAAAAATAGTGACTCCAAGAGTGAAGTTTAAGGTGCATCAGAGAGGACATGCAGTAAGAGCGCAATGGCAACCTTCCAGAAAAACATGCACCTTACCATGTTTCAAATTGGATACTTAGCATATGAAATATTTTTGCCTAAGCTAATTGCTATTAAACTGTAGAACTTTCCAATAATACAGTCACACTACTACGAAAAGCACTATGAAAAATATTAGTTAAAATTCCTAATTTTGGATATTGTTGGTATCTCTCTAATAAAGTAGATGACAGGTTTAAAGTTTGAAAAAAGGATTCCTGAGAAAACAGTACTCTATTAGCCTCAAAAGCAGCTTAGGCTGACAACTTAACACAGTAATATGCATTAGAAACTGAACACTTCACCACACTTCTTATTCCCTTATCACATGGAAAAGTGACATTTTCAAAGCAATCAACAACTCATCTACAGCCACCCTTTTTTTCCTTCAGTACCGTCTGTCAAGCCTATCCATAAATTCTATACTTGACACAAAAACAACAGTGCATGCATAGGAAAATCGGCAGATATTCAAGCCTTTATTTCTGGCAACTGATATGGTTCGTTTTATACCAACAATAAGTAGTGGAATTTTTCCTGGATGGCATTCCCAGTTCTTCCAAGTATGCTTTTCCTTTTCGAGAAGATTATCTTAAAGCAAATACTTCTTCCCTCTCCCCCCAGACTAAAAAGCAATTTTGTGTTTCTATCTGAATGCCAGCTTCTCATGGTTATGGCTTTTTGCTTTACTTTAGCATTCTGCATTCAGCAGGCCATGATCACCTGGCCATTTTGCTGCTGACACCACCTCTGAGGCACAGCTGAGCCTGTCACTGACACCTATTTGGAAGCCACACACTCTGCCCTGAGCCACTTGTAGGGTTCCTCCCACACTTCATCTTTGACTTATAACAGAAATATTGCAGAGGAAAGGCCACTCCCAAGCAATGGAAAAATGCGTCTTTGCATACTTCTCAGTTTTACGTTTCTCTTATTTAAGACGGTTTAAGCAATGACAGAAACCGTTGTTAGGGCAACTTACCTCCATTAATGGCAACTTCCCCCAGGCAGTTATTTGGCACTTTAGGAGCACAGCGTTTGTGACAGTTGAACCTACAGTCTGTTAAGGAAAGAAGTGATACAGTAAAATTATACCCCTCTTCCTGTGACACAATTATATTTTTTTCCTGCTCTTAAGCCTACAAATGTCAAGCTCTACCACTGCACACCACTACAGTTAACATGCCCAAAGAGCTCTCTTTATCCTTGGTGCATGCCACTTGCCAGTGGAAGGGACAGGATTAAAGATGCTAGAAGCGTGTTTCCTTGAGGGGAAAAGAAAGCATTACAACGGCCAGTTGGGTGGAGGCACTAACTGCAGCTAAAGTGCGTGCTCAGTTTGTCTAGGGGAGTGACAGGGAGACCCAAGTGCTTGGCTGCAAAGCTAGACCTGCTTTTCCAGTATATCTGCTGCAGCTGAAGAGACTGAGTACATATCAAAAGCTGATGACTGAAAATTGAAACAGCAAAACCCTAGCCAACAATTATAAGTGAGAAATATTTGTTCTTTACATCTCAAAGCAACTTCTATACTACTTTCAGTGGATGGTTCCTTCAATTCCTTCCTTATTTTCCAGATATTTTTATTTCAGTCTACCTTTATTTTTTTTGTATGTGTAAGTAGCACTTTATTAGACTTCATCTTAACTGCTTTTATTTTGGCTTCTGAACGCATCTTACTTGAACTAAGAGCTGTAACTTATTAACATACCTGGAAAAGCAAAGAGTAGGAAGGAATATACCAAGGTTGTCTATATCCTTGTCATTATTTAATTTCAGATCCAAAAAACAACTGAGGTGTAGCAGGGCCAAACTGTAGGTAAATTTATTTTTTTTTTTTTTTTAAAGTCAGATTAATATTGGTTATGTTACTGGGATTCAAAATGAAATGGAACAGGTGATGCCTTCATAGATATTTTGCTTTAATTAAATCACATCAGAGTCACATCTTAAGTTAAATGAATGCGACTAAATTTTTGCAGGGAGTTAGTTCAAAGAAGCAACACAAAGTATACTGATTAATCCTATGAGATTAATGCTTATTTTAATAGAAGGAAGGTGATTTTAAGGATCTGTTAGCCAACGTTATCTAACACTATAGCATGCACAATGCTTTGCATTTAAGGCCCCTCTAGTTGGCTAAGGTGAACCAGTAATCTAGGCTACAATCCACAGGGCATGACTCACTTCAGCACCTACTAAAGCACAACAGCATGAGACTTCAAAGCACGTTAGTTACACTGGAAAAATGTGGTTTTAAATTCTCATATAAGCTCATCTTAATTCCATAACAACTTCTCCAAAACTCTGAACTACTGGGACTCAGGCATGTACTTCAATTCAACATAAGATTTTGCAGATTAGAAACAATGAAGAATACAGTCTTTTGTGTTAACTGTTCTGCTGTAATTGCCTGTGAGCACAGGCTCACCTACTTCCAAATACAAAATAATTTACACCTGAACAAAAAAGATGTGAGCTACTGCAGATATAGTGCAGATATACTGCAGGGTAAAAATGAACAGCCATGCAGACAGCTCCTGCAGAACAGCAATTACTGTAATTTTGACTCCAGCTTAATCCAATGTAATTGTACATGTGCCTACACCTAGGCAGTTTAGTGAGGAAACCATGAGTAAGGCTACATAGTAACTACTCAAATGCTAATTTACAAAGTTTATTATGCTTAGCTTTTATGTACCTAAGGGGTGTTTGCTTACCTTTGCATTGCAAACCCTGTCTAAAAAGCCCTTTGAGAAGCTTCTTACAGTACTGGCAAACTGTTGGCCGTGTGTAAGAGTGGATGACGAAAGTGTGAGGCACTTTAACCTTGGACAGTAAGATCTTGTCTAGCTGAATAGGTCTCCCAATGTATGATTGTGAATTTGATCTCTTCTCTCGCCCAGTGAATGATTCTGATGGTGTCTTTTGCTGTGAAATACATAAAAAGAACATTTGAAATAATCATGATGTTATAACTTTTAAAAGAATATCACATTCACTCACATCAAGAACAGTAAGTCATGTCATAAAATGAAATGTGTTTTTAAACACTAACAGAACATGCAACATACCCTCTCCGACTGCTTTTGAAAAATTGGAATGGTAGCAAACACTATTTTTGCCGGCACTACTGTGATGCATTCCACATTGTGACTGAAACAGGGTTTCAGTGTTTTATTGAAAAAAGAAAAAAAAAAAAAAAAAGAAAATAATTAAAATATTCATTAAAAATTTCTCAGAAAAGTATTTTGCATTCTGACAAACACACAAGCCATTTTTACCCCTCTTATTTTCTATTTTATATCAAATTTAACTTTGAAAAGCTGTTTTTTTGGTATAAATATTAAGAAAATAGTTACCTTATTCCATGTGCATGCAGAGGTTTGATACAAAACAGATTAGTATTTTCCATCCCCTTCATTTATAATTTTTGCTATCGCTAACCTTACCACATTTAGATTACGCACAATGCATCACAATAGGCATATAAATGCATGCAGATAAATATATATAAAGTGAGACATACAGCCTAAGGTATAGAATCAAAACAATTTCTGAAAGAAATTATTTACCTTATATTCTCAACTCATTTCATTTGGATGTAAATATGGTAATTACCCCACAAAACAACTGACCCAGAAAGCTGCCTTCTCCCAGTAACTGCCCTCAAGAAACAACCAAACTACACCCACAGTTAACATGGAAAGGAGGGGGGGAAAAAAAAGCTACAAGATGCAGTTTGATCATTTAAAACTCAGCATATTCTTACCATTATCTGCAAATAATAACTGACGGCTAGAAAATGAGTCATTCTAATATAATCTAAACTAAACTTACTATTATCACTTTGTCTTCATTTTCCAAATTATTGCCAAATAAAATTATTTTGGCAACTGAATAGTATTAAAAGCTTTTAAATAATCCAACTACTTCTATCTAGTTAACCTCATGCTCAAAGGATTTTGGAGATCTTGTTTGGCCCAGATTTTCTCATCAAATAACTTGCAGTTTTAGAAACTTCAGTAGTGTTGCTGAAATGTACCAAGACTCATCTTAGGCACTTATATGATTATCAGAAAGACAGACTTCCCTACAGCTTTGGCTCTGACCACTGAGATATGCTGCCTAGATGATGTCTCATCAAATCTCAGCTGTGGTACAGTTTGAGTGTGGGACAAATTATTTGCTTTAAGTTTTGCTTTTTTGAGTTTGATGACAAGTTTTCAGCTTTGATGTGCTAATATATGCTTCTGTATAGTTCTGAGAAAATGTTAGGTTGGACAAGTAGCATACAGTGTAACACATCAGCAATTCTTAGTTTACAATGTCTTCAGGTAAAGTAAGAGGTAAAGCTGAATTTCACCTTCTCCCATACTAGAAAAAACATCAGTAGTGATGGATCTGGTCTCTTTCTTGCGTGCTCAGGCCTGACATGAGGGACTTGCACTTCCTCCCTCTTCCAGCCAGTCACAATGTGACCCCTTGGCTACTCTCAGAGCTAGCAAGGGAAGGAAAGCTGGTGACAGCTCAGAACTCATGGCAGTAGCAACCAGAGCATCACTCCACACCCCTCAGATGACTGACTAGGAGGAGGAGCACGTCCTGCCTTTTGTCAATGACAAGCTGCTTCTCCCAGTATCTTCCAGAACTCCTCTCAATAACCCCTCAACTTTAGCTTCCAGCACTCCCAGCATCAGACAGATTCCACAATTTAAAGCCCCCGAAAGAAAAGGAGTAACACTTCCATTTTCACTGCAAAAGTGAGAATCTCTTCCACAAAGCACCTTCTTCTTTAGTCAGTGTGCCTTGTTTCTTAGAAAGATAAATTAGTTTTTCCTGGTGGTCAGCCAGGCTACTGACTCAGCAGATCTGGAAACTTCCCAGGAAATGACTGCTTAACTGGATTACACCATGGAAACTAACAGCCTGCGCAGCTCCAAACACTAAACAGTTCTTTAGAACAATCATCCCAGCAAGGTAATCTATACTTTAACAGCTCAGGATACGATTTTCCAGGCGACAATAAACACAAAGAGACATGTGCAGATATTTAACTATACAGATGTTCAGCCAAACAAGTGACACTGATCTCATTCAGAGCCTTTAATTCAATTAAGCCTTAAACTATGAGAATATCTAACAGAATCCAGTGTTTGCTTACATTTTCATTCTGAAAAAAGGGTAATTTTTAATTCCAAGATGGGAGAGATGCCAAGCTTTTTCTTCAACATGGGGCATTCAGCATGATTTTTGCTAGCCTTGCCCCTCCTTGTTCAACTTTGAATTTTGGGAATATGCTGAAGCTACTCATGGTTTAGCTGGTAAGCTTTGCTAAAAGCTGTTCAAAGACACAAGAATTTGTCTATGGTAGGCAGAAGCACAGTGATTGTACAGAACCCTGTCACTGCTGACGGGAGATGGTCCTCCATATAACCACTACCTCAAAAGTAAAAACACTTCAGAAGGAGATCTTGTCTTTTTTACCTTGTTCAAATCCATTGCAAAATACAATTAAGAAACTGAAACAAATACTGATTCCCTGCCAATGAAATTCAGCTGTTCCTATTACCCTGGTGAGCCTGACTGTCTTCTAGCACCACACCAATCCCTCGCAAGCACAGAAATCAAAGAAACTTTAGGGAGATGCTGAAGGGGCTAATAGGAAGCAACTGCCTGGATGCAGTCTGGGGAATAAAGACAAAGACTAGCCCTGCAATAAGATGCAGAGGCTAGCCTAAAACATAAAATAGACTGCTGTTTGCCTGACTTCTTTTAAGAGGTTTTCAGTCCCACTAAAACTGTCCCAGGCATTTGGACAAAACTTTACTGAAGACCTTCATGTTCTAGAAAAGTCAGAAAAGAAATACTTCCATTTTGACAACTGATACCTCATTTTAAATCATGCTTGCAGAAACACATTCAAGTCAGTAACCTTTACTCAGAAGAAAACAGGCTACATATTCTACATTCTCCAAAATACATATTTTTTTCAAAACTATTCACAAAGCAGTGCTAACCTTTTGTAGGCTCAATATCTTAAAAGTAGTGAGACATTATTCCTGTACTTTACAGTGAGACATTCAATCAAAACCAACTCAGGTATTCCTACAATTTTGAAATGTTTGCCTTAACAAAAGAAACAAACTACCATGAGTTAGGTTGGTTTTGGTTTGTTTTTTTCTTTTTTATTTATTTACTTGGACAACTGAGAAAAGTGATGTATACTTTAAAGAAACAAACAGCAATAACTGTCTGCATGATGCTATATTTTCAGCTTTGAAACATGCATTTCCTTCCTGTATTGAAGGCAGAGGATAAAGCCTTAATATGTCCATATACAATTTCTTCACAGGAAGCTACTGTCAAATGAGGTGCTAGATATCTATGTAACCACAGGGACTACTATGCTTTTAATGCAATGCAAATGTTGACTTTCTTTTACAAATTAAACTATGTGCCTGTAATTAAGTGAATTCAAGGAAACAAATCTTCAGTTAAATATACTGAAATACCACACTTAAGACTGCAATCAACTGTGTTGTCTTTTGAGGCTTTTAGCACTCTTTAAGTCAAGTGTATGATTTAATCCTACAAGCTCCACAGTTAAATAGCTATGGTTTAAAAAACACTTCAGTGTCACATGTGTAAACACATCAAAGGAGTGACTTCACAATGAGCTGTTAATATTAAACTATCTACAGATGGAAATTATTATGTACCCTGCTCCTCCACTCAGACAGCAAACGGTGGTTTGAATGCTCTGTCTGTAACCTGACTTATTTTGTAAAGTAACAAGAGAAGATTACTGGGTTTCAGCAGTTATTGTGTGACTATGCTGACTTCTCTGAGTCAGGGATTTCCCAAAACAAAAGCCCTTTTTTACAGAGGATTTTTGCTAGTTGCAGTAGGCATAAAAGGGCTTACACAGCACCAAGCTTTTTTTCCTGCATCTTACAGACACAAGTTCCTTAAAAAATACTAGGTTTAGTTTGATCTTCTATTATATGCTTTATAATTTTAAGTACAATAATTTTGAGCAAGAGATTATTTTCATGTAAGCCTCTTGCACTACTAGGATGCTCACATCATAAGTAGCACTTGGTAGCTCAGTTGAGTCAACTGCATAGAATTATTAAGAAAGAAAAAAAAGAAGGCACATACCACGATACAAAGGTATCTTAGCCAAGTTATAATTGAAGACAAAACTATTCAAGGAATCTTTGCACAATTCTGGTTCACTCAGAATTGCTTTTTTTCCTTCAATGTCTGTGTAAATGACTCTCATCTGACACTGTCTCCACACCATCACTACTGAATCAGGGATAAGCAGTAGGTCTTTGGGCTTAACCAAAGCCACAGGTTTGGAAAAAGTTTTGGCATTGGATAGAGGAGGTCTAGACAAACCAGCTTGGCAAGCCTTGTAGAAAGAGAGGAAGTTTGGGAGCAGTAGGGTGTTAGCAGTACACCCTACCTCTACGGAAGAAAAGCTTATATATTAGAAAGGAAAGTGCCATTGAACATGTTTGGGCCAGGAAAGAGGAAATAAAAGTATCCTAATTTCCTCTGTCTCCCAAAGTACAAACTGCACATTGGGATCTTATACCATTTCACATGACCTAGCACTAACATGAATGATGTTTCAAAGATACTATAGGAAAGTAAAATGCGTACTGCAGGGTGTGCTGCTTTTTTATATTTTCAGTATGTACAAATCCTTGTGTTAGTACTTAGAAACTACAAGAGCTTAGCTCTGAATGTGTTTACTTAGACATATCATGCACTCCTTAGAATTCCTACTGTCATAGTCCCACAACAAGTACACATCCCCAGTTTAATGGTGACTTATACGAAGGCTCATAAGCTGACAACTGCCGTTACTATTCTATGTCCTCCCTAAAAACATTTGGGATTTAATAACAAGAGACAATTACCTAAATACAAGAACAACCTGAACCTCTCTCCTCCTTCAAGCTGAAGGATCAGATATCCATAAAACCTCTCCAAGGGATCACAAACAAGTTGCATTCAGAAACATCACACATGGCACATACGAAATTTCAGAACATTAACGTCTTTAAGCTGTTTACTGTTGTCTCTTCTAGCTATCTCCCTAGATACTTGGAAAATATTAGAGGTGCACAACTGATGCAGTATTTAATGGTGTCTTAAATATACACCTTTTAACTTAAAATAATTGGCTTGATCATCTTTTAGATTTCATCTGGCTGTAATGAACTTCTGAAACAATCATATTGGGGCAAATGAGGTTAGAAAAGCTAAAACATACTTTGACATTTCACAAGAAATTCCATCCCAGCATATTTAGTGCATGGCAGCTAGTACAGGGATTACTATCATTTTATGGCACAACCATACGTAAGGTAAGCCATTCCAAATTTACTTTCTGTATCCTACAAAGTTTTAATTTAGGGTTCAGTTTGACTTTGAACATCAAAGACACGAAATGCTTCAAGAAAAAGAGGGAACTATATTTTAAATAGTTTTGGTCGATTTTTTTTAACCTTTAACATAATTTAATATTTTAAATAATTCTAAAAAAAAGCAAACCCAAAAAGCCCTAAAAAATAATACCTAAAAGATTGTGGAATTAACTTAAATTCCTATTTAAATATTTAACTTTCACTGTCAGATTCACTGAGTTCTTGATTCTCAGTTCTGCTCAGTGCATGATCCTAGATTCACCTGGTGAATATGACACATATGTAAACATTACTTAGGATTGGTTTAGTTCACAGTCTATATTTTACACTTTTATTATTTATAAATAACATCTAGATTTTGGACCTCAAAAAACTTCCAGGAGCGTTCTCCAAAACAGCATGTGTTTTTTTATTAAACAAATGAGTACAGAGAAAGTCTTCCATAAAATAGAGAGGAATGTGCAGTGTATATCACCGGGGCATGGAAGGATAACTTGGGGCTGACAAGACTAGAATGTAACTATGAGTAGAATTAATTTACAGTTAACTTGAATGTCTTTCTCCAAGAGGAAATATTAATTTTGCCTAGGAGGATCTTTGGTCTAATGTAGCCATTAGAAAAGGACTCCTGCTAATTACAACCTACTTAGAGCATGAAGCTGCTCTCAGCTGCAACATCGTAAGCTCTTCTTTAACTCTTCCCTCAAGGGATCCTTTTTTCCAGTCCAGTGAGCTAGGGAGGCACTATAGGAACTGGAACTGGGAAAAGGAGATGCATCTTCAAAGTGTGGAAAATTCACACTTAATATTTGAGTCACTAGAAATGAGGACTCCTTATTCCAGGGAGTAAGAGAAAAGAGCAGCTGTATTAAGAACTGGGTACAAGGGAAGAAAGAGAAAATGACCACCTACAACTCAAGACAATTCCCTCACAGAGACTCTACTGTCCTAGTTCTGCAAAATCACTCTTCTATGTATAGCTGAAAAGCCTGAAGCTAGCTCTGCTCATAACAAATCTACAGAGGCCGCAACACCTGATGCTTTGCAGTCTGTCAGTGATATCTAAATAGTATTTTCAATTAAAATTATTTAGATTTTAAATTATTTAGTAAAAAATAATCCTAAATTCTTCAGAAAAAGCAAAGTAAGTAAGTATGTAACTTTGTAATATTCCATTTACCTGTGCCCTGTGATACGCAGCACTGCTATTTTAAATGCAAAGCTCAGCTAGGCTTTTTCTGAGAAATCACTTCCAGTGCAACTAAAATAACTTTAATATATTAACATTCATCACTTCTAGAAGAATAAGTAAAAGTTACCAAAATAATGGCAACCTATATAAAAATAAATAGAAATAAAATTCTATTGTCTCATATAAACATATCTGAAGTAAAACCATAGATGGTTAATACATTTTCTTTTACAAAAGAAACCCAATTTTGGTTTTCGTCCAAATATTTTTTTTTTTAATACTACTTTTAATTACTGTAAAATCCATCACTATCCAGATTGATGGATTAATTTTTTTTAAGATAGCACATAGTTAGAACAAAATCATCTTAGATATTAGAAAACTCCTATATAAGTTTGGTTTATTGTTTTACGGGTATTCTGTGGCATTGTAACAGTGCAATATATTCTACAAAATATATTTTTTCTACAAAAAGAATATATGTGTTTTAAGAAGAAATAAAGTTACTTTTTTCAAAGGGAATGATGTTTGGCCATGATAACCTTTATTTCAGCATAACAAAATATTCCTCAGATTATCTTTGTAGTATTACTAAAAAGGAAAACATTTGCAAAGCCTGTTCTTCTCTGGCTGCCTCTCAAATATATGCTGCAAGGGAAAGAGGCCAACATTTCATAGTTTAAAAACTTTTTAATCTTTAAATATGAAAAGCTTCTTTGGAAAATCCATATTGAAATCCAAAGAGGACATCCATTGAAATGAAGTAGCCATTAAAAAAAAAAGCAAACTGTTTTTCATTTAGACTTGATGCTCTTTTCATATATAGCTTTAACTTAGCTGTGCACTGTTTATGTTTATTTCCAAATATTCCTTGACTGTTGGGTTGCTTTGTTTTGTGGTTTTTTTTAATGCAACCACGTTCTGAAAAAGCAACTAAACTGCAGTACATGCTTATTGCTGGTGAGCACTTAAGGGTTGGGTCTGTTCAGCTTAAAATAAAATATTAATTTTATACATTACTTCAGCAAATTCCCAATGTTCTGAAATGAAGTTAAAATTTTCTTCCCATGTTGTATTGTCAGTAAAAGAGCTTCAGTCCAACCAATGACCTCTATCATGCCTAAAAAATGGAAAAGCCACTTTTGTGTTAAAATATTTTTGTTAACTAATTTTACTGTTCAGTATAAGAGTTATGACCTTCACTTTGGAATCTAGACTGGAGTTTCACACTGGGTATACTCTTTCTAGAAGAAAAACAAATGCTCTTAAATTCTTAAGATTGTAATATACTAATCTGATTAAATTTCTGCATTTCTTCACATTGATACTGATCCTCATAAAACAGGATGTTCCTGATAATATGATAGGGAGTAAATACAGTACATACCTCATAGCAAGGGCTGACAGGAGACTGAGGCAGGAAATTGGAAAGAAGAAAAAACGGAAGAAATGAGGGAGAGAAAAAAGACAGAAATAATGTTACTTTAGAAGCAAGCATGAAAGTGGGGTTATTTTATAGTCTCATTCCATGTTATAGAATGCAAAAGAATTGCATTTGAGCTATGACAGGTAAAAATCTGAGTTACATAGCATCTTCCTAGTTCTACTTGTTTTTAGCATTTCTGTTGATGAGTTTTACACTACTAAATTAAGAATCACAAAAAGGATATTGCCCAGATTTTACTCTTTGGAGGTAGATTTTTAAAGCTGTAGTCAAATGTAGTCCCCAGTCAATTTTCAACTCAAATGAAATGCTTCATTGGCTTACGAATACATTTAAACATAAACTGAAATTGTGTTAGTGTGTGGTGGTGCCCTATGAAAGGATAATTAAAGTACCCTTTGCAGGATACACATTATCCTGTCTCAAAGATTTTTTAAATGCCACAATTTCCTAAATTAGGGCAAAATGTCTTAACTTTGTGTCATTTTTCCAGAAGCCAGACTTACAAGCTGAATTCAACACTGTGAACTAAAGTTGCCTTCTTTCTAGTTCACACAAAATGGACAAAAAGTTCTGAAATTATAACTTAGTAAATAATTGCAGGAACTACTTCTCTCCCAACTGCTCTGACTCTACGTAGTACATAGAAGCAAAAGTATTTTAGTCCTGTTTAAAGAATTAACAGATACCTGATGAATTCAGTAGTCCCAAACACGGGTTATATTTTGTTACCAGTAACTGAAGTGCCACATCAGTACTTATAATGAATGGTATGATTTTGTGAACAAGGATGCTACTGCTTAGTATATTCATGCAGACTGTAGAAAAAAGGAACACATTCCAAAGTGCACGCTTCGATTGGCATCACAGTATAAACTGCCATAAAACTTATCTCACAAGTACTGCAGAAGAATGGAGTCCAAAGGACAGACCTGACACAGGAGAACTGACAAAACTTATAGACCCTTAAAAAAATGGGGCAAAAAATTGAAACACTTCAATGCAAAAAACTCAAAACAAAATAAAAGACATACAGAAGCCATGTGAGAGCATGTCTGAAAATCTGGTAAATGATACCATGATTTCCTGAAATAAAGAGTGAAATTGGAAAGATATTTAATTTCTCTAGTGATCATCCCCGTACCTACTATAAATGTATTTTCTTTGAGCATGCATGTGTGTGCGCATGTGTGTGATGTTCTGAACCATCAGCATGAGTACACTGACAATTACAAGTTCTTAAGGAAGTATAGTCTGCAGTATATATGAAACTTACTGTATTTCTTCACTGTTAATTTTAATATTCTCAACAGTTTTAAAATACGTAGCTTTGCAAAACAGGTATGTCATGTAAGAACATATCATTAACAGTATTAAAATTAAAAAAGTTTTTGAATTAATTTTTTTTGCTATCCTGTAACTATACATTGCAGTGAATATTTATAGACACTACACTAAGATGCTCACTTAAACAATTTTTTTAACCAGAATTCCTGAAACAATTCAGAACTAGGGCCAGCCTCCCCCAAAATCTTCTGGTTTGGTCTGAGTAATTTGGCATTTATGAAACAACCTACTGAGAATTATGAATAATCTACAAAGATTTGTTGCTGCAGTTTTTGCAAAACTTAAACACCTTACTCATTTATGCAGCTTTTCAATTAAAAAAAACAGATTCTTAATGTTAACCTTAATTTCCAAGTAGCTTTAGGATAATGATAATCAGTAGGATAAGTACATAATTATGGCTCATAGATGGTACTGCATATAACACCAGGTCTACATCATTTGCAATAGTGTCCTTTTAGTATGTCAAGCTTAATAAGTTTAATATTCCAGTTGAGAGGAAAACATGATAATTGTTGTGTGTACTTAAAAAGTCTTTCCTCTCTTTTAAACCTTAAGGTTTTCAAAGCTTTCACTTAGGAGTAGACTCATTTACACACAGTGTAAATTCTTAACTACTCAAGTACATTATGACCATGAGTGTAGAAAGGAACAAATATGCCAAAGATAAAAAATACATATTTTGATTTGCTATAGTCATTACATTTTGTTCTTAGAAGAGTTGTTTTCATGATGGGAACTATGACAGTAATGTACATACAAGTATAACATATATTTATGTATACCTGTGTGTATACTGTATATCTAAATGTGTATCTACACACATATATACAGACATACACATACAATCACCACAAAGATCTGTATCAGGAAATAATGGAGATTTCTCCCATTTTCTTCTGAACACTTAAAAATAGGCTAAATATGCAGACTCCAAATAATCAGCTATAGCCCTGACTATCACAGATACTCAGTTTGACATTGTGGTGTTTGGGTCACACTGTTCTCCTGAGGCAAACTTTTACTGTATCATAAACCAATGGATAAAATGGTCTGATACCGAAGAAATTCAATTTCTAGTTCCAGAGAAGACATCCTCCAAGATGCAACTACTCACATTAGCATGGGTGGCAGCTTTAGAACTGCAAAATTCTTGACAAAGGGAAGAAACTCCTGGGAGTATCAGAAGTGACACATACCTTAAACATACAATCCTTAAGCTGGTGACTTCCCTTCTATGTCAAGATGCTTTTTCTCACAGCAGTGCTTTATAACTTACATAAAACTCTTCTATGTAGTCTACAACAGGCAAAACCAGACAGTGCTAAATGTCATTGTTTATTACCAACAATACCCATGGCCTCTATAGCTAGGGAATCCCATACCAGAAGGGCTTCATCGGGCATGCTGGGCGAGGGTTCTGCAGAGACTGTTCGAACAGTGCTGAGTCCTGTGAGGGACACATTTGACAGGCGCCTTTTCCGTACACCACTGCAGTTGTTAGGGATTTTAAATGCACATCTCTTATGGTAATTTAGACCACACCCTGAAAAGAGAAATTTAAAACCCTCTGATTACGGTTTATTACTGGAAAAAGCAAAGTTTTTTTTCCCAAAAACAAGAGGAATCCAAACCCACCACACTTATTTTTGATTAAACTTTATTCCTCTACTATGCTAGTTTAACTCCTATATTCTACAAATTTTTACAGAGATAATGCTATAAGCTGCAAACAGTTGTATCTATAACCCATGGTTTTAATTTTTAAAGAATCTACCATCTTACAGCACAGGAAATTTCTGTGATCAGTGTCTGAGATGTAAGGAAGTCTTTCATTGCAGATGGTACATCCTATTGGATAGCCTACCAGGAGACAAATAGTTGTGGCAAAATGAGAAAAGACAGCTATTACAACCTCATACGTACTGACAGTAATTTCAGTTAAATTATGTGAATTAATGTGATATAGAAGGAGATACAGGCTCACACTCATAGGGAAGTGTAAGACATAGAAAAACTTTTCTTAAAAATACATATAGACCAATTGGTTTGCACTTCAGGTTACAGAACCTTTTCTAGGAGGTCTCAAAGCACTCAGAAAGATTAGTTCTTTAATCACTTAACTATTCTGATAGTTCCTATGTTTCTACCTATTCAATTTGAAAGCAGAATCAGAGACAACATGCGTAAGTGGAATGGATAGGTCTCTTCCTGAGGCTGAAAAATCACATCTCACTGCAGCTTACCTTCACATTTGAGCCCCTGACGCACCAGCCCCCACAGCATTTCTCCACAATGGTCACAAAAGGCTGGAGCTCGATATGAATGAACAAAAAGCGCATGGGGACGGATTTGAAAGTCTTCAAATGTAGCAGAAGCTGTAACAACAAGATCATTCAAAATGTTACTAAAATTAGTAACATAATTAAAATGCTTTATTGATGTGGTACTTAATCACAGAACAAAGCTAAACTATTTCTGGTCACTACAATGATGAACTCTGAATTTTGTAATGGTTGTTGTATTGTATTTTGAAGATAAAAAGATTGCTGATACACCTTCATACTACAATGACCACCGGGAAAAGGATAAAGCTGCTTTCACACACTTACAGAAATAACTTCCCTAAGAATATTTTGCCAATAAAACACAGGAGATTAATAGCATATCAAACATTTATCAGAAATTGCCAGAGTTCAACAAGATGTTGGAAATTTTTCAAAATACTCTTTTACAGACTTGACTGACTACACCTAAAGGGAATATATTCCTTCAGGTAATTTCAGTAAGGTAATAAATCAGTTATAAGGGTAAATATATCCCTTTCAGATAAATTCACACATTTATCTTATGCACATAAGATAAACAGAACACATGCAGTAAAGAAATATTAATATTTTCCAGACAAGAAAATATATCCAAAATGCGCCATTTCAGCTGACCATTTGGTATGTCTGATTCAGCAGCCTATCTTGTTACTGGTGAACTGATTGCTCAAGTTAAAAATATCCACTAGAATTTTGAAAGAGAACATGCAATTATACACCGAATCATCAGTAAAGACAAAGCCCTTGCAGAGCAGTCTGCAAGACTGCTATATATTTCCCATAATTCCAATAATTTCAAAGTGATGTGTAACAGCTGCAAAAGTTATAAGGGCTAGTTAAAGGCACTAGTGGAACTATTTAGTACACAGATGCAGTCAGTATCACAATATTGTTAAAAATATGCTTAATTAAATCTTTTCATTTTTCTTATTATGTTAAACATGTATCAGAGTCCAAGGGAAAATAATATCTGTCAAATGTTGTCAAACATTAAGCACATACACAAACATTTGATCACAGACTGCCATTTAAACAGGTAATTTAAGTGTGTGCTTACTTTTCACAGACATCAGTATGAATGAATCAGGTGTGTAGCCACTAAATAGAAATGCTTTGTCTCTCAACAGAAATGCATTCCTGATTTGCAACTGAGAGGGAAAGAAAACCTATTTTTTTAACGGTTCAATTCAAATGTATTTCTAAAAGACCCAAATACCCTTAGCCCTTGGCTTGTTTCTTGTGCATTAAAAGAACCAAATATTTGGGTAACAATCAAGAAAAAGTTTTTAACTAATTAGAGCACAGTACCCATAAAGACCTATGCCCTGGACTCAGTTCCTTCTGTGCACAAAGAACTCTTAAAAAAATCTTTTCCAAAATGTCTCCACAGAAAAACATGTCTCTACTCTCAACCACTCTAGGGATTTTTTAACAGAGATATTTGGAATACCATCACAAAAGCAGGTTTCAGTGATATCAAGCCTTCTTTATCATTTTCATTGAACCAATCCAAATCACCTAACAGTTTGTTTAATTTAGGATTTCATTTTCTTTTCCCAGAATTATTCACTTCCTAGCTTTTAAAATAAGCCATGTTACAAAGCTTAATTCATAAAATTAGGACTTCATAAAACAGTTGCTAGAACATGCTAGAATATACCAAATCTGAAATATAATAGCTTTATATTTATTTAACAACGCTGGGCCAGGCATTTTTTTTTTTCTTTTTCAGCTTCAAGGGCTTCCAAACCCACAAGGATACTTGTCAAAAAATGCTATTTTTTTTTTCAGACAACAGTGGCCAAGTTTACTGTTAAGGCAATGCTCACTCTGTAATGGCACATCTCCATCTCTCTGCATAACAAAATGATCATGGAAAAGTTATATATATTTGAGAGCTTTCTAAAGAGCAGGTACCACAACTAGAACACCATGCTCTACACCTTCCAACAGAACTGCAACATACACTTCTTTGCTATTGTCCCTCTTGTTTCAATTTGCACATAAATATAAATGAAAAGGCTCACTAGAGGAAGATACTCAGTGAGCATGCATTTCTCCTCAAGGAAGAAGACAAAGACGACCCTACTATAAGACCCACAAGACATGACAGCCATGAATTTGATAACATATACGTGAATTACAGAGACACAAACTTTGTTTATAAAGATATTTCCTGAAGTTGTTTCTAAAAGCATACAATTAACAATTAAAGTGCTATTAAAACACTATGTTTATTTTACATATCACTCTTGTAAGTCTTAATCTAGCAAAGGATTTAAGTATGTATGTAAGTTTATGCCTATTTCCTTGAATAGCTACCTAAAGTAGGTATTCATGCATGTATTTAAATTCTATTTTGAAATGATGTTTGCTAACTTGGAAGATTGGAGAGGAGTTTTACATGGATCTACTGAGTGGTTTTTCAAACACTATGAACTGCGAAAAAAAAGGCTTGGAAGTGTGTTGGCTTTTAATTTTCAAGGTAAAAATAGTGGTTTCCCAGGTTTCAGATTTATGTGTTCTCATCAGGCTCTGCCTATAGCATTCTGTTTTCTGGTCTCAGGAAATGATGTTACTTTAGATCACTATTCACAGAAACTAGTGTATCATTAAAACTTAATCTGGGTGAACTATATTAACTAGCAAGTTACACAAATCTTTAATCTCTAGAAACATGGATTAATTCATATTTCCTGTTCTGCCACCCTATGACATAGTTGACTTCCTGCAACTAAACTAGAACACCTTGAAGATTCAGAGCGTGCATCTCCAGAAGCAGGCATATATGAATCAGGTTCTTCTTTAAAGCCTCTTCCATCATCTTGTAATCCACAAATTTTTTTACAGTACCTGTCTAGAAAAGCTTTCATACAGCCACAAACAATCAAAGTTTTTAACTTTCAGAATACTCCTGCGTTATTCACTGAAAAACTAAAAGCCCTCCCAATGCAAACAAAGATATGTACTTTTTTTTTTCCCTCCCCAAAATTAAATAGAGACCTTTCTTAATTAAAAAAAAAGCTTCAGTAATGTCAGGCTACCCTTTTGCTTTGACAGAGAGCTGATGCTGTGAAAGCAATTTCCTGTGCATTAAAAAAAGAAGGGGCTTCAAAGATGTCTACAACCGCACCCTGAAAACCTTACTACTCTCCAGAAAAGTTTGCAGTATTATGTTCTTAATATGATACCATTACGCTGTTAACTCTCAGGCTAACTTGTCATCATCTATTTAAGCATTCTTTGTATCACCAAAACACAGACATTGAAACTACAACAGTTTTGACAAGACTATTTCATCAAGTCTGTCAGTGACTTGGCTGTTAATGCCTAGTACTCCTTGCTCTGGGCTCAGGAGCAGATCTATCATTCAGCACAGCTGGAAATCAGAACAAGAAGCCACTGCAATTCAAGAGTGGCAACAGCCTGCTTTCAGAAAGAGGCAAAGGATTTACTGATCATTTTGAGTTCCGAGTCCAAAAGGGATATGAACTATTGGCAGAGGCGAAATCCTGCTATTATGAACAACAGAGCTTCATGTAGCGGGAGCTGCCATCTAGGAACCACACCTCTCATAGGAGAAGAAACCGTCAACCACATTATTAGCAATATCTTGCAGTTATGAAAAGCAGACATTCTCGGGCTACCCATTTCCATTTGGAATGCCTTTAGGGGTAATGTACCCCACTGATGTCCTCCAGGCACTCATAACCAAGTCCTTCCCCACAAGCCTTAAAAAAATATCATTACACACTATCAAAACTATAAGTACTGATTAAACCATAACAATTAATGATTGTATATGCAATTTCACTGGGCTAAGAGAAAGGAAAACATTTTATTCTTTTTGATGTTCCACTCAGGCAATCAAAGACAGTCTGACTTTTCAGAGTTCCAAAGTCAGCAGAGCCATGGCAGTTCATATAAGCCAAAGATTTCATCTCTGATCTCCACCTTGAAATCTGATTTAAAAATTAAACTAACATTATCAGGGCCCTAATCCATAACAGAAATGATAAACTTCCTAAAATCTAGATGTGTGGTTTATAATAACTCTATTTCTTTACTTGTTTTGCACTGAAATAGGGTAACTTTGATATGGAATATTTGGATCTAATGACCTTTCTGGATCTGTGTGCAAGTACCCCAGCACTCTAAATTTTACATGCAGGAAAATCCTTCTAATCCAAGAAGTTTCACCTGTTTACCTTACCTATCATCACTTTATCCTAATGTTTTAGGTGAAAACCAGCTTAAATTATTAACGCTAAGAGTTGTCATTCAGGCAATTGGCTGTATGAGGTGGGGATGCAGGAGGAGATATAACTGAATTTTGAACTCTCAGACAGAATCCTGCTTCTTGCTAACTGCAACTGGTACAGGCTAGTTGCAATTTTTTGTAACACCCAGACTAAGCAAAAGAGCTCACTCTCAATCCTCCAGAGATAAAGACAGGAAACTGAATCACCAGCTACATTGATCACGTTTGTTGTGCTTCTGCATATGGACTATTTAGTCTGGAAACATGATGAGCTTAGAGGTTCCAGAAAGATGAGGAGGTGGAAAAGAAAGGTTCCCAAAAAAGAAGCAGTCGGCTCAGAACGGGGACTGGAAAGACAACAGTGAAAATCCTGTTCAGAAGTAAGATGCAGGAAGTGGGACAAGATCACAGAGATGGGGGAGACGGAAACGAGGGGACATCCATACATTTTGGTCAGCTATGCCCAAGCCTGGTAGCTGCAACCAGTGGCACAGCAGGAACACCCATGACTTTGTGCCTAAACTGCCCTGGCCAGCAGCTACCCTCTTTACTGGGAGGGGCAGTGAGGAGCCAACAAATGCAAGGCTAGAAAGGGAGCAAACGAACCAGCATGGGAGGCATCCAAGTAAGGTAAAAGCTCAGATCTCCTTAGTTTTTAAACGAACCACAGTAACCACATTCTCCATAGTCCGTTGTTTACATTGTCTCACCTGTGACATGAGATTTAAGCAATAAACGGTAGGAGCTAATAAACCATTTGCAATCATTTGTCCAGTGCTAGCTCAGACTTTTGAGGAGAGTTTTATTAAAAGATTAACATTTATTAGTCAGTATGCTTGATTCATCAGTATATTCTTAATTTTTAAAAGTCAATTTTAATGCACTTCTATTCATTTGAGAATGATACCACAGATTCAAATACACAAACTGTACAGCAGGCTTTACATTCATCTGAAATCCCAGCTTACCCATTTTTCAGCCATGTGGAAAAACTAGCAATACCTTAGTTCATGGATTCAGACCCTGTTAATCATAAAATTACACTGCAGAGGTATTTGTTTAGCATAGGAAAACAAAATTAAATACTTTGCAAGTTTACTGGAGGTATTGATGCCATGTTCAAATTAACTCTGACTACCAGCAACAAGTAGCAGCTCCAAATTAAAAATAAAGCCTCTTGCTCCTTTTCTACACTGACTGATCTAAATTAAGTAAATATTACAAGTCTTATACATCTGTATTTCCTCTGATTTTGTTTTCTAAGTTCTTTACAGTTCTTTTCCAAGACTTCTGAAAACATCAAATGGATTACGTAGTCCCTTTCAGAATAATAGATCTCAAAAAGAAGTGCTCAAAAAGAACTAGTAGCACTTGTAAAACATACATATTTCCTTCAAGTTTCTTTCATAAAAGGTTAAGAAAATGGTTTATGTGGTGAGTAAATGCTGATGGCTAAAAGTATAATGGAATTAAAAATACAATCTTACACTGAACTCATTTTCTAGACTACCTTCAAGAAGGGCAAGAAGGAGGACCCAGGGAACCACAGGCCAGTCAGCCTCACCTTGAGCCCCAGGAAGGTGATAAAACTAATAATCCTGGAAACATATGACTACCAGAATATGCTTTAGTGTCTGCCTGACTAACAATGCTTTCTTCAGGTCTCAGATCTTTGATATGGGACCATAAGAGGCAAGGAACAGAAGCATGACTGTTAATAATTGCGTTTTTTCAACCCCACTTTAATATTTCAAGGATAACACTAAAAAAAGGAGATGGAAACCTAAACTGCTAAACAAATGCACAATTTGCACATGAAATGCCCAAGATGACACAGCCTGGAAGAAAGAAATAAATTACTGCTCTGAATTGTGGTTGATTTTTTTTTTAATTATTACAACAATTCTAGAGTGACTTACGGAAACATCTCCAGTGTCTGGCCACATAGATCTGAAGGTAAAAAAGATATGCAGAATGTCATGGGTTCAGCAGTAGCAGTCATTTTTTCTCCTTCTTAGTGGCTGGTGCAGCGCTGTGTTTCTAACTTTC
>WYDI02019568.1:0-21979 GCA_009867235.2 Psittacus erithacus | reverse complement strand
GGTTTAGTGTGAGGTGTCCCTGCCCATGGCAGGGGGGTTGGAACTGGGTGATCTTAAGGTCCTTTCCAACCCTAACTGTTCTATGATCATAAGTGTCTAAATCTGATCATGGTGTTGTCATTTGTTTTTGTAAATCAAGGCCTTCATCCAAAACCTGCTCCCATTTTCCCTATAAAGACAATGGATCAAAACTAAGAATCTGCTTTTACCATTATCAAAGCTGATGACATTTAATAATAGCAAAATGGGTAAAGCCAAATTAAAGTCTTTCTGTTGAAGATGAAAACAATTACAAAAATAAAAGCCAATAGGAAATAATGGCATTTACAACTCTAAATTTGACTGTCAAATCCCTCAGTGATATATCATGATAGAATCCTCCACAGGCTTTTGCTTTTTTGTTTTGTTCTGAGTTTATCTGCTTTCTGCTGTGCTGCAATAATGTGCGAGATTATTTCTGTGCATGTATGAATAGTGACCTGGGACATTGTGGTTACAGCTTCAATGGGGCATGTACACTGCGTACCCCTCTCTTTAAAAGATAGGCCCACAGAAATTACACAATTGGTAGGGACATAAATCAACCGTGGGCTGAAAGTCTAACATCAGTGATGAGAAATGTTGTCTCCAGTGTTTGCTGTGGGATTTTTCCTTCTCTGGCTTTGAACCTTTTCTGTGTCAGGTCACATCCAGTTCTCATTAGCGCAGAAAAAGCTTATTTGGTACTGAAAAGAACTTCATTAAGGTCCATAGGATTTTAAAGGGAAGAGAAAAGTTGTCATTATGAGCCTCTTAATTTAGAGCCCAAAAGAAAAATCCAGGAGCAAAAGATTTCACCTAAGGGAACACAAACAGTGATTAAACTTAAGCAGAACTTTTCTACTAAGTTACTAGGTTATGCAGGGATTAAATCTGTCAGATCATCAGCATAGCTCAGCATGCAGTATATACTTAATTAGGTAAAGCCGAATCAAAATGCAGCTCTTTATTCTAAAGAAAGGTATTGAATTGAAGCTGGTTGTTTCTTCAGAGACTTCTTCGGTCATATGGATGAGATGCAGAGCCCATTAAAATATCCTGGGTTTGAGGGTTTGTATTTCAGGTAGAGTCCTACATCTGATACTGTCTTTCAAAAACCAGTACTAATTACTATTGACCTCTATTAATTTCTGATTTGCCACCATTAGAGCCTTTGATATGGGAAAAGCTGAAAGATCCAGTTGCATAAAACCAGTACTTTGGTGGTTCTCCGGATATTTATCCATTCCTTGATGTGATTCTCGCAGATTGGAGACAAATATACATGGACATGTCTATTTGTGAAAGGTGGTCTAGCCTCAGACTATGTCTTATTGAGGTTCCTGAGGCGACCAAATTAGAAGCAGAGGGCTAATACTCAATGGTTTCACTAATAGTCCATTATTATTGGAAACCATCTGTTCTTTGATATACTTTAAACGGAGACCTAATTAAAAGCTTCAAAGCAGAGTGATGCTCACAGAAGCTTTGATTCCTTTAAAAAGCCCTTTAATATCAAAAACCTGTGCTTTTGTAATTGCTGGTTTTTTAGATTCCTTCCTATTTGCTTACATCCTTTAAGACACTAATTCTAACAGCCTGAAAGTTAAGAGTATTTTGATAAGATAATCATTCAGCTTCTGAATGAAAGAATCACTTGGCATTGCTAAATGAGGGATTGCTAAATGAGGGAAGAAGAGGCAAAGAATGAAGTTCTTTCCAATCTAGACATTGAGTATTGTTTGGGGGCACATGCAAATGTTAGTGATGTACTTTTTTGTATGGGCAGCTCGCATTGTTATAGATGGACCTAATTCATCAAAGCTGAGGTCTTGATGAAACTCTGATGGGGCTCAGGTCTAGAGTATGGGTTTGGGACCTTGACAATATCTGGATATTTGAAAGAGCGTTTTCCTCAATCACAAGGATAGGTTGCTTCTTCCAGAAACAACTGCTCCTCTGTTTTTAGTGTGTGCAAATCCAGTCTAGGCCTTTCTGACTCCTTCCTTGAAATTGTAGCTGCCTAATGTCTGTAAATTCCCTGATGTGAGATAGGAGATGGACCCAACTTCTCTTCAGTCCTCTTCTAGACTTGTTTTGTATAGTTTAGAATTGTTTTATCATTTTAGGCAACTCTTTGAATGCACTAGGTAGGAATCAGTGTCTTGTGGATTCAGCTGTCATAGCTTGAGGTATGGAGTGCAAATCTGATCTGCAGCATTAGCTAATCTACAGATTTACTCCTGAAGCAAGATCAGCATTAGGATGATACAAGACTACCTGAAAAGAACAAAACCTCTTTAAGGGGTTTTTGAATGTTTAGCACTTCTATTTTAGCATACACTGATTTAGATTTATTTATACCAAATATATCATTAGTAATAGAAATGGTGTGGCCTTGAAGAAATAACAAACAGTAAAATTTCATAGTTCTGTCAAATTCTGTTTGTCACAGAAGACACTGCTCTTGCATGCACTGCTTTTTGCTGCGTTCTGCTATCATGGGATACACCATTGCCTTCTAAATTTGCCCAGCTGCTGGGCTAAGAGGAATAAGAAAAGAAAAACTCATATACTGAGAAAAGTAATAATGAGAAACCCTGCAGTCAGCTATAAGCAATGGCTGGCTGTGACTGGGTGGTCAGCCGGAGCAAGACTGGAAGGAGAAAAAACTCTGCTCGTTTCAGCTTTCTTCAGCCATTGAACTTTCACTGTTGAGGATGACCCAGAATTAGGCACAGTCTGGGTAAAAGTGATATGACTTCTAGACCCCAGCTTTTCCTGTTGCCATGGTAATATTTGACTTCTTTTCCCTTCGTGGGAGACTGTGCGTACTACTTCAGGGTTTTATGGAGTGATATCCCTTTACAGCAATAGCAGCTCTAAACTACCTGGTTGGGGAAGATAGAGATGCGGTAGTGCCAATTTTCAGTCTCGTGTGACAGCAATTTCTTTGAATTCGAACAGTTTCTAAAAGCTTGATGTTATCATTTTGACTGTCCTTAGAGCTTTAAAGGTCAATACTATTATCAAAAGCATTTGCTTCAATGCATTTCATCTTCCGCTGAGCTAGCGTTGGCCTTCTCATCTGGGTTAGAAATTCCAGGCTAGAAGTTGCTTTGTATTTATTGCACAGATGAGCTTAAAACATTAAAGCTTATTTCACTGTCTGGCTTTGAAAAGGCACTTCCATATTCTTATGGTACTTTGCTTCATAAATAATCGGAAGTGAGCGTTTCAAGCTCTACAGAAATCATTTGACACTCCCTCTCCAACTCTAACAACTCTATGTCAAGTTCTTACTTAGAAGCCATTCAGATCTATTACACCAGCTTCAAAATCACTTTAGTGACCTTCTGAACATAAAAGAGAGTCAGACTTTGCTCTCAGCTACTCAAAAGGTCTCAATTGCTCCTGCAGTACCTATCACTAAACTCAGCTAGTGATGGCTTTGTTATGATTCCTCTCAAGACTTTAGGGTCTAAAAAAGCAAGCAAGAAATCTTTTTTCATCCCAAACAAATTAAAAAGCACACCTTAGATTTATTTTTTTTTAAACACGTGTCTTTCAAGAGTTCTTTTTCAGCCCATTAAGATTAATGGCAATCCCTCCACCAGCTTTGATGAATGGCAGGGCAGGCTGTTGTCGCCTAGGCACTTTCTGAGCTAGCTAGACATAGAGAACAAAGCCTAACGAGTTATCATTAAAATCACAGTCTTTAATGGGTATTACTTGGCAGGGAAATTTTTTGTTTTCAAGTTCAAGAATGGTTCTGTTCCAGAAAGTTACCCAGAGCGGCACAGGGAAATGGCATGTTTATGTTTTGCTTTACTCTTCCTAGATGAGTCTGCTCAGTTCATAAGCATAACATTACTGCTTGCCCTGTAAATGGCATACCTGCAATGATATTTAAGCCATGTCCTTCACTGCTTATGATTCACCATAACTGAACACGATAAAGCCCAGAGATCATAGCTGAGATCAGAAATGTGTATGAAAGGTACCTGTTGTAACCTTGAATTAAAGATGTATCAGTGAGTTGGAATGCAGCTTTCTACGTTGACTTCAATTATCTTTCCATCTGGTGTTTGGGAGCTAATTCTGAAATTGTTTATACATGTATTTAATCCTCATGCTCAAAATATCACTGACAACAAGTAGAAACCCCATCAAGTCTGATTATGCTCTTTCATTTTTCACTGATGTTGTGAACTTTATATGTAGAACTGATATTGTGGAGGGGGGAAAAAAGAGTAAAAAAACAGGAATCCTTCCAGTTCTGTCACTGTATATATCTCACATCCATCAGGTTACCCTGTTGACATTTCCTAATCACGTATGCTTGCTGAGGAACGTAAATCTGGCCAAAGCAGCTGTACAACCTGGTCCAAAGCCTGCTGCGTGCACTAGCACTCCCATGAGCAGTCAGAGCTCAGGCCTTAAAGAGCATGCTAAAATCTGGCTGGCAAAAAGGTTGCAGAACGTAACCAGAAGCAAGAAAATGCCACCGAGTGGATGCTTTTGTATTGTAGCTAGCAGGGATTAGTTCTTAGGTCTTTAATCAAGAGAAATGAAAACAAAATCATCATTGGGCCCATAGGTTGAACAGGAGAAGGTGTTTACACAATATTTCTGCTGTCATCTTGTGGCTAGGACAGTTATCAAAGGGATGGCAATGTTGAAGATGGAAATTATTAACAGGTAGTATCAACTAGAGTGGGTAGCCAGAATCCATAGGGGGTTTATGACTCCTCAGTGTGTGCTGAATAGCTGTGCTGTGACCTGCACCGCTGCTGCCCTCATCTGCTCCCGTGATCACCATCCATTCACTGTAACATTGAGAAGGCAGTGAAGAGTGAAAAATGAATTAATTGCTGCGAAATAAGTCACACTTAAATACACTGTTGCATTTCTTTGGGTCAAAGACAGTCCTATAAATGAAGATATAAATGAAGGCTGTTAATCCTTTATTTATATGAGCTCAACAGCAGGAAAAGCATTGCGATGTAGAGAAAGACATAGCAGATATTTGAAATTGTTTGAATTATCCATCACATATCTGAGTCCTCTGGAGCCCAGCTGCTTGCTGACAGATGCCTTTGCCATTCCCCTAAGTGAAGCCGTCACCACAGCAGTTTTTAGGATCACCCCAGGGCTGCTGGAATTACGCAGTAAAAATGTTCATATAGGAAATTTAGAGACCCCCTCGCTCCCTGTCCCTGCACAGTAACACAGTAATGTGGGGTCCAGACTGGCTTTCTGAATGGAAAAAGGTAAACACAAGGAGGAGAAAGAACCTGAGGGCAGTTTGCAGCTGCTACTTACCAACAAAGCATTACATTACGGAATGCTGGTGCAGGAGCAAAAGCACAAACAAGGATTAATCACCCCTTTTAATCCAGATTCCTTCCTGCTCCTGGAAAGGGGCTGCCCCTCATAGAGCCAGGACAGGGAATTTCAGCATCCCTGGACAAAGCAGTGAGTTTGGGTAGGAAAGAGAGGATTTGTTAATTCGTCACATTCACAGTTATTAAAAGCTTCCAGGGACGGCACTAACAGTCAGAAAGGTCAGGTTATTTCCTCACCTCTGCCTGGGCTGGGTGTAGGGCTCCCTCCACGCTTGGCCTTGCTCATTCCTGTGCTCAGGCACAAGCCCCATCACCGTCACCCATGGTCATGATGGCTCAGGAGCTGCTCTGTCCCTTCCTGAGCAGTGCAGAAGCCCTGTTCTGCCCGTGCAGTCTGTGCATCCTCATAACAAGAGCAATAGATTCTCATCCACCTTGTGCATTAAAACTTCCTTTATCACTTACGTCCATAATATTCCTTCAGAACCATCTTTAGGAACTCCACTGAACTGCTTTTTAGCTGATATTTGTTTGTACTTAGCAACGTTTGTGTTTTCTGGGGAGCAAGATTTAAGCTGCAGCAGTTGTAACATTCACAGGACTTACAGCCCTGCTGCGTGCTCTAAAATTAACAAATAGCAGTTGGAGCACTCTGGTAAAGAAAGGACTAAATTATGTTTTATGTGTACATCTGCGCAAATAAAGGAAAAAAGCCAGATGAAGCAAATCCCTAAGCTCTCAGATGAAAAGACGAGTTAGGTGACAGCATCTGTAGTAAGTGCCTGGGAACACAGCCCTAGCAAATGGGACATGATTTGAAATGGATCTCTTTTATTGATGACCAACATACTAACTCAAATCACCTGCCATGTGCCTTCGAGTACTCCCATTAACACTGATAAGGTGGCTATGGCACAGTCTGTGCTCTCAGAGCTGGAGGTAGATCAGTTTGCTTATCAGATTGGGAGACAAAAAGTGAGTCAAGAGAGCTACTAATCAGAGCTTGGAGCATCATGCCTGTTCCCATCAAGCCTGAGTGCTTTCCTCCACATGTTGGAAGTGCTTGTGCTGCAAGGTAATGAGGGGAGAAGGAAAGAACTGGAAATGAGGAAGAAAGTGCCTGGTTTATGAGAAATCCCCAAGAGCCTGGTTACGACTACCTGCGTGCCTGTTTTTCAAGTGCATACCACATAGCGTAAGTCGGAGTAGATGGAGCCTCTACTTGACTGTAGAAGTGTGATACCCATGGCACGTGTCTGGTTTTGGACAAAAAGTTGATTTTTCTTCAAGTTTTAGTTGAAAAGTTAAATACTCCACTCTATCAGATGGCATTTGCTCTGAATGGGAACACATCTTCATAGCTTGCATTTCCCTCCCTGGGAAAGAGCAAAGCCACCCCACTGAATGTCAGCAGAGCATCTGGGGAGGAGCTGAAGATAACTGCGAGGCATCATCTGTTCATTGGCAAGGCCACTATGAAAAAGCACATGAGGAAAATCAACTCTCCTGTCATATATCTGAATCTGAAGGGACAGGTGGGTATGGAAAGTAATGACAGCCTGTAATAGCCTTGGCTAGCCATCTGGTAGGGGTTTATTTGCTCTGTAAAATAAACTGAGTTTAATACTGAGTGCAGAAAAAAATGGTGCTGTCTGAATGTTCAGTCAGGAAAATGGACATCCAGGCGGAAAGGGAATTTATTCCATCCACAAACCATTTGTAGGCATGTATATAAATATATACACACATATATCTATGTATACATATATAAAAAAATACATATTTTTATGCACACACACATACATACGTAAATTCTTTAGAGAATTAACAAAGATCTCAATGGTGTTGTGAGTAGTGTTGGGCTTTAGTGGGTTAAAGGGCCAGTCACAGAAAAAGAGTTTGAAATGTATCTTCTACACACTGGATAAATTATAAGGCATACGGGAGGAACTTAAACACAGTCTTTAGTTGGCAGCTTTAAAAGAACACTTGAGAAGCTGAAAAGTCAAATATTCAAGGTTTCAGAAATGGATGCCTAGCATGAGTATACCTATGTGGCATTCCACAGCCAGCCAAAGTTGGTCTGTATGTGACTTCAAACATGAGTTTGCTTTGAAGGCTGCTCTGCAGGAGGGCTGCTGATCTGTTCAGGTCTCCATTAACCTGCAGCTATGTCATTTCTAGCTCAAAGCTAGAATTAACTCATTCAAGGAATCTTCATGGGGCTGCTTTCATTTGGAAGTAAAATATCCAGCATATAATGACCCTGCCGTTGTGCAAAACAACCACCCAAGGCTTTCTGACTTGCGTGTTTTATGATGCGAGCTTTGAGCCATGATAGAAAAACAATTCCTAGTGTATCAGAGTGAGGATAGATCAGCAAGGCAATTACTAGCTCTGATTAGTGTGGTCTTAATGTGATACCTGCTCCCAGAGAGGAGTTGAGGCACTCATAGTTGGTGGAGTAAGCACATAACCAAAGTGGAGTCAGGTCACTCTATGCTAGAGCAACTCTTGAGATGCACCTAGAAGCCTGGGCAAAATCACTGTTAGCAGTTTTGTGCACAAAGTGTGCTTGGGTTTATTAGCTGTTCAGTATTTATGGTACCATGAATAAGCATTGCAAAGTTATTCTCTAGCTGTAGAAGTGCTGTTACAAAGTACAAATCCTCACCTGAAGAACAGACATACCACACTTTCCTCATACATCGGAGAGCATTTGGCACAATGTCTGAACTAAAATATGAGCTTAAGGACCAACAAGAATCCTGGATGTTGATGTGACTTTAGTTTGAGGTACTGATTGCCTCAAAAAAAATATAAAGTACTCCTGATATGTAAATTATACTTGATTTAACCCTTAAACTTTGCCCCAATGCTTAAAAGAGGCAGGATCTGACGCCTTAATGCAATTTCCACTTTTCCAGTACTTACATTTCTGATATTAAACACACTGATTTCTAAAGGTAGCTTGAAACTATTCAAAACATATGCTGCATAAAAATCTTTTCGACCATTTAAATGTAAAATGCATCAATGCAAAAAAGAAAAGGGAAAAGGAGAGAGGAATAACAAGAAAGGGGGGGAGTGTCTAAGGTAGCTTCCTTACTGTGATTACTTGGATGATTTCTCTGCATAATTGTTCCACCAAGACTTCAGCAGATGGAGTAATAGGCAAGCTTTAGGCTCTGATTACAAAAACCACTAGTGCAGGAATTTGTCTGTTTTGTCAATTCAGAGCTTTTTCATAACTGCTCCCCAGAAGGCTCTTATGCCAATATTACCCAAGAGACTGACAGAAGTAGCTGGTCAGTGTGTGCCAGGATGATTGCAGAGATTAGCCCTTATACTCCCATCAGAAGCAGAGCTGTGGCAAGAGCCGTCAGTGACCTGGCTCATTTACTCTGCAGGAAGGACCCATATTCCTTAATTCAGGGTTCTCGTATCTCAATGTAAATATTCTGCCAGTATATTTTCTCATGATATATGGGATCCTAAGACTGATTTTAACAATAATTGCTAGAGACTCGAGCAACTTTTTGTTTCCAATTGTAATATTCTGAAAGCATCCCATATTGCCTAATAGTTTCCTTTACCCAGATGTAAGAGGACAGCAAAAAGCCCCTTTCTGTTTGATCTCCTTGAATAAAAGCCAGCAGGTGATCACCCTAAATGCAGAAATCCCACTTATGAATTCAATATTTCTATTAAAGCAGCTCTCAATGTTTTCACACCAGAATGAGCATCCAAGTTGTTTAACAGGAGAGGCTATTTTCAAGACAATTGTTAATGATTTAAAGTACAAATGTTAATGTTGGACTTCTTCTTGTTCTAGTAATATGCAACTATACCAGCATCCACCTTTTTGCTCATTAACAGTCCAAGAACAGAAGAGATGAAACAGAAACATGCATTGAGTAACAACTCTGCTTTCTAAGTTGTGATGTTTATGGCACAGGAGATCATAAACTCAACTTGAATGTGTCTTATAGTGTTAGATACAATATGAAGATTTGGCTTTTCATACTTTCAGTTCACAAGCTGTCGTTTGCCCATTACTGGCTTGTTTTTACTGAATTCTCACTGCATTTAATTTCTTTTAAAAAACATTTTCATATATACTCAGCTGAAATGCCTTTGTGTCTGTGTGCTGGGAACATCCACATTTCAGCTCTCTTTGATCTTCCTTACATTTAATTTGTGTGCTTTTCATACTCGATGCACTAATTGGCTTTTCACAGTCTGACTTTTCAACTCTGCATGATAGGCCTTATTACATTGAAACCATTTTTGCCCATTTCCTCTCTCATTTCCAGCTTAGTATTTTCCTTTTTATTAGTTCTGTGCCATCCTCTTCCCTGTCAGCAACGTGTATGCATGTAGATCAAAAGAGTTTCAAACTAAAACCTCATCTAACTCTTTTCCTACTCTATGAAAACTTATTTAAAGACTAATTGGCCAAGCTTTTTAGCTTATTTAAGTTTTCTATGTAGGCTGCTCTGCAGCTGTGCAGGTTTACAGCACCTCTCAGCCTGGCACTCTGACCAAAGCTGCGGGATAAAATCTGCAGTTTGGGCATTAGGTGTGAAGTCATCCATCATTTGCCTTGCGGCCATCATCAGTGTTTGCTCACATATATCATCTGTGACAGGAGAAATGGTTTGTGTCTGAGATAAGTCAGCTGCTGAACTAAAAGTAGGTTACCCAGAGTTTCAGACATGGTTCTTTGTGTCAGGGAGAGCTTGCGTCCCTTTAGCGTCCCTTTAGCGTCCCTTTAGTGTCCCTTTAACATCCCTTTAATGCTGTTAACATTGCACAATGCTCATTTGAACTATAAGAATCATTGAGCCTCCTCTGAACAAGCTCAGACCCTTTCCTGGATATTTGCGGGTAGTAATTCATTAAAGACTTTCTTTTTGCCCATATTTACTGAGCAAATTCTCCTGCAGCCCAAAGAAAACGTTTCACAGGTGGTAGCTGCTGCTAAAAAGAGGAAGGAAACACTCATGGTGCATCTGTTCTAATCAAGTGTCCATTTTCTCACTAAAATATACTGAAGGCATTTATGTTTCACACAATATTTACTTCCCCAATCTGGTCTCTTACCATCCTTTTACTCTTAAACCACTTATTTCTTCAAAAACATATTTTCCAAGGCAATTATTATCAAAGCAATATTTCTTTTCTGAAACCTCTTCTCATGTAGGTTTATCTAAGCCACATATAGATGATTCTTAGTTGGCAAAGAGGCACATGGGGCATACCTCAGGTGAAAGAGGGCATACATGTCACATGAAGCTTTCCTAGCATGGCTGCTTGTGATGTTAACTATAAAGTTGCTTTTAGTTGATGATTTTTGATGGCATAAGCCATGGATGTCCCTGCCACCTGCTCAGCAGGAGTATTTGCTGCTTGTGTGCTCATGGACACAACTAAAGGGACAGACTGGCCATGAGGAGCCTCACTGTGAGACACCCACAATGTGTGCCTCATAGCACTGCGCCATGCAGGCAGAATGCCCAGACCCCTAGATTTAGGGTTTCCAATGGCTCGGCATTTGTAAAAGCAGGCTTTGGGTCTCCATCAGCCAGGCATAAGGAGAAATACACTATATCCATTTAGGGAAGCCAAATGAGATTGTGGAAAACCCAAATAACCAGTTTCATCCACTCCCAAAGGAGTGTTAGCCTATTGAAACTTAACAAGCTGCAATCCTTTTCCTCAGTTCTTAAAGTTGTTCCAACATCTGATGATGGCTGAAAACAAAGTAGGGATTCATTACAGATTGCAGAGGGGAGAGGGAAGAGGGAAAGGAAATCCAGTTTTACATAGGCCAATGTTCCTTACTTGGCAGTTTAGAGAAGATAATTTTGAGACAATACAGTCATGAAATCAGTTTAGTCATGCACTGTGCCAAAATGATCTATGTGCTCATAAAATGAGAGACGAGTGGAAGTGAAAAAGAAGTTGAAAATCTTAGGGCTAAACTGGAATAATCTCTCAATCTAAACACTTCTGTCCAATGCATTACTGTGTTGTTTTTCAGCATGTTAACATTATTTCAGATAGAAGCAACAGAGCCTGGATTTTACAGGGGAGGAAGACCTGGCAGTCAATACCTGTTTCCTTATAAAACATTTCATTATATGTGCACAGTGAATTAATCAGAAAATACAACAGAGGAAATCAAAGCTATGTTGTTTATTAGGCTTGCTAAATAGACTGATTAATATTGCTAGATATCGTACTGGGATTAGTGATGAAGTGGGCAATTCATCACTAAGCTGACTGGAAAAACACCATAAGGAGACTGGAACCTAAATCACAATGATGGGATAAGGACCCTGAAATGGAAAAAACAAGGAGTGTTGGGCCATAGCATGTGAGTTAATGGCGTGAATGTCCATATCACAGAGATTAATTCACATACTGGGCACACGAGCAGCAGAACCCAGGCTCTGGATGCAGCATCAGTCCGTCTTCTGCTCTGCTGCTGTTTCTGTTTCAGCACCAGCTTAGGAGTTTTGTCCTCATTTGTAGTTTAGAAGGTAAAAATAGACAAGAGAAGGAGATGATTTAGTGAAATGGAGAGGGCTGTCTCTACAGCTCGTTTGAAAACCTTGGAAGCCTGCGGAGAAAGAATAAAAAGCATGTTGCTGTTCTTTGGACCACCTTGTTCATGTGTTATCACACCTTCTCCGACACCATGCAGAGTGCACTTCCCCTCAGCCTCTTCCATGGACCTTCCTCCTTCAAACCTATTCTCATCTCTGCTCCCCAATTCCATCCTGATTCCCCAGGGTACTATTCAGGACAGTCCTGTTAGTCACATGTGCTGGTAACCAACACAGAATCATAGCACCATAGAATAGTTTGGGTTGGAGGAGACCTTCAAAGTTCATCTAGTTCCAACCCCCTGCAATGAGCAAGGACATCTTCAACAGATCAGGTTGCCCAGAACCACATCCAGCCTGGCCTTGAATGTCTCCAGGGATGGAGCATCCATCACCTCTCTGGGCAACCTGTGACAGTGTTTTACCACCCTCATTGTAAAGAATTTCTTCCTCTCATCCAGACTGAATCTCCCCTTGTCCTGTTGCAACAAGCCCTGCTAAAAAAATTTCTCTTCCCATCTTTCCTACTGACCCCTTTTAAGAACTGAAAGGCTACAGTAAGGTCTCCCCAGAGCCTTCTCTTCTCCAGGCTGAACAATTCCAACTCTCTAAGCCTTTCCTTACAGAAGAGGTTCTCCTATCTGATCGTTTTTGTGACCCTAGATCCAAAGTAGAAGAAGAAAAGGAGAAAGGAAAGAAAGAAGGAAAGAAAACAAAGTGAAATAGGATCACCATCCCATGGATCGAGCACCGTCTTCTCTGTCAGCAAATTAAAGTCCATTCAGTTGTGGTCTTTTCAGTCAGTGACCCCATTGAGGTACAGGCACACACATCCTGGGAAATGGTGTTTATTCTAGCAGCCAGTCCTGAGTTTGCAGATGAGGGAGAGATCAATGGAAACCACCCATGCTTTCCTTCCCTGTTTTCAGTGTGAGTAATTAAAGATCAGCATTGCTCAGATTGTGTACCAGCACATCCAATGGGTTGCTCAACTGAGCATCACCGGTGGAGCTGCTCATTTAGCTCCGACTGGTTCCACATGGTGCAAGCTCCAGCTGCTATTTCAGCAGGGCTAATGGGATTAAAGAGCAAAGAATCTTTCCCCGCTAGAGTAAACAGAAATGACAGGCTGAATAATATGTAGCTTTTAAGGTTACATTTTAGATGGTTCAGCTGACTGAAATTTTATGCTGTTTGTCTCAAGTCAGAATCCTTTCCACTTTAATATAACTGCCGACTGATGCAATCAAGGCAAAAGTTGAAGCGAGTTATACGGTCTTATAAGGAAATCACTTAAAAATATCTAACATAAACGCAACTGCTAGTTTAAAATAGGCAAAATACAATCTATACAGCAAGAAAAATCCCTTTGATACAGCCATCAGTATGCAGGAGAAAAGCAAGCTGTACTTTCCACAGCATCTTCCATTAGTTCAAACACAATACGAGATATGAAACACTTAGGAATGTTTTTCCACTACTTGGTTTGCCTTCATGTATTCATGACAGCTCTGCATACAATTGTTACTGTAGATCCTCAGATACCTTTACACCTTGCATTCTTTAATGCTTTATTCAGTACTGGAAGCAAAATGTTCTGAATAACAAATCCAAGCATTTAAAATAGGTTGGGAAACTTGTCTTTAATATGAACAACTTGGATTTTGCACTGTGCCATGGCCCAGTATCGTTCTACTCAACACATCCCTTTCTGAAAGCATCATAGGATTACAAAGCCATGTCAGGGAAATGTCCATGTCATCAACTAATTGAAAACAGATCTGTGCACAGAAATGGTTGGAATTTTCAATAATCAGGACAAAAGAAGTCATCGTTTAAAGATGAATTCTAGAAAAAGCCACTGGGTTCCTTACTCTGATATATGTGAATAGGTCATAAAGTTACAGGATGACAGTGATAATCATAAGTCTGGTTTCCAAACCGCAATGTGTCAAAAGATCTTACAAGCTTGTTGGATGGCAGGGCTGGTGGTTTAGGGTTTGTTTGTGTTTTTAGCTTGTTATTCTAATGTATTTTGTACAGCGAAATTATTTCCCCAGAATATCTCCCATACATTTAATTTTTTTCCCTCCTGTTGTTGAACAAAACTTGCTAAAAGTGATTTCTCAACAAGGCAAAAATTGTGAAGCTTTTCCAGGGAGAAGTTTGATTTAAATGTCATTTTCTGTTCCAAGAAGCGGCAAATGGGACCTACTTTAATTCTGTGAAATAAAAAGGCAAAGCCTACTGTAAGACTTCAGCTTTTTATTGAGGCTTTTTTTGTCATAACTGTAGAAGTGCTTTAAAAGTTATAATGAACCTTGTAACTGAACGATTTTGAGCAAATGCCATTGCTTCAGGACAGGCTCTGCCCTCACTCACATCTTGGTGAGCATGCTGCAGGCTTTCAGTGGAGCTGTTTCTAATGATTTCAGCTCCTAGTGATTGAGGCTTGGAAAAGCTAACAGCCTTGATAGCCTGAGAAATGGAAACCTAAATTCCATCTTTGTCATAAGTTATTATTCAAGAAAGCGCTATGCCATTTTACGCCTGCTTCATTTCTTAACGCACTCGTTTGTGTGGATGTCAAAACCAAATTGAAGTAGCACTGCGCCTGCCATGCCAAATGCATTAATTCCTTTGAAACTGCGTTGCCAGTAATGATGCTATTCTTCCTCTTCTTTTTTAGGAAATGGGTGCTTTAGAAGGCAATGATCTGTGTTAGCAACAACTCTGTGAATACTTATTACTTTAACCCATAGTTCCTCCACTTTATTGGTAAAAATAGAGAACAGCATTAGAATTTCATGAAGTTGTTGCTACTGCTGCCTCAGTACAGCACAGTGACCCTTCAGTTTGTCTCATCACAGTCTAACGGTTTCTTTCCCAATCCAAAAGCCAGCATTTCTGAATGGGACCATAAATGGCAGAGTAAATGTAATAAAATGAATTCAAACACATGGAAGCAGTAAAAGTAAAGGACAAGACCTCTGAAATAGACCTTTTAATCCACAAAACAAAAGCCAAATCACAGTAATACAAAAAAGTCTCTGAGAGAGAACACATTCGCTATTCAAGCTTGGTGCTCTGGTGCTTTAATTTGTATGCCAGCCCTGCTGGCAGGGGGAAAGCCAGAAATCAGTAATTAGCCCTAATTCCCAGCAGCTGATTTAAAAGTCTTTCAGGCCAGCAGAGAGGTGGCTGGTGTCCTGGAGGGAGTAGAAAGGTCAAAACCATACAGTTTGAAGGAGGTTAGTCTTGTTTTTCTCATTATTTTATGTTGTATGGAAATCAAATCATTTCTAATGTGTTAGAAGTTGATGAGTGTTTGGTGCCTTGCTGATGTGTGTGCCCATGTTCCTTATTGCGTGCTCACTGTGTTATTTAGCCAGTCTCTGGGGAAGGCTGTGTGCAGTTTGGTAGCCAGGGTAATTCAGGGGCCAGGATGTAGGGCTGCTGTTTAGCTTTAGACTCTGCAAAATAAACTGTGCATAAATATTTTATGATTGAAGTTGCTACTATCTCAGGAAAGAGGGAACAATTCTAGTTATAAACATTGGGCTGCTGGTTGGCTCTTTCTTGAGGGCAAAGACTGGCAGGGATGGGTCTGCAGTTGAAGGATATGTATAGTTTAATCCTCTGTGGCTTTTGCTGTGCAGTTTTGTCTGCCATTTCTTTGCCTTTCTTTCACCTTGTGACCTGAGTTGTTTCAGAAAACATAGGTTCCCCATTAGCTTCTGTTTGTGAAGGTTTTGAGAAACAATAAATAGATAAAAATGGAGGTAAGGACCTAATTCCCACTTTGTACTCAGGGTAATAAACCAGGCAGTGTTTGGTTCCTAGTTCAGCCCCCTGACTTGTATGGTACCATACACTCTCAGCTGCCTGGTGTTACAGCTAAGATGGAAGCTGTGGGAAGAGTCACTCTGTCAGGGTAACAGCAAGGAACAACTGATGGCTTTGTAAGAAGCATGAAATCACTACATCAGTCCTTTCCCTTCCCTGCTGTTAGTTCTGTTAACTTATGCTATGCTATCCCTAGGGCATGGACCTGGGTTCCCACCTCTCTTTTGGACACTCACAGCTTTGTGCTGTGCAGGAAGTCCTGGGTGGGTTCCTGTGATGGGGTGATGGATTTCACCTGCTCTGGTTTCTGATAAAGGTGCAGACATGCTTGTTGGTTGCCAGCTGTGTGTTTTTCCACCTCAGTTACAAGCTGGCAGTCAAGGTATTGGATGTTTGGTAAGTAATGCAGCCTATGAGAAATATTACCTGCTTCCCTGGGGTTGATGGGGCTTGAAAGGAAACATTTATCAGAACTGTTCCTTGTTTCCTGTCCTCTCCTTGCTCTTCCTTATGCATTGCATTAAAGTGAATAAGTGGCATGAGATGGAAGGGTGATGAATTTGTTTAATTGTGAGGCTCTTTAATAGACTCCCTGGGGTCCCATTAACGCAGTAGGGTTGCACTTCAGCTTATCTCCTCCTGGGCTCTGATCACTAGCACTTTTCTTTACAATGAGACCTTTCATCTTAAGCTCTCCTAGTGCTTTGCAAATATCCATTGCATTTCTCAATGCTCTCTCTAGAGAAGGAAATTACTGTCTCTTATCCAGTTATAACTTGCTTAAAGGGAAAGCAAGGCACAGACAAGCAGGGGGAGAAAATGTTGTCACATGGGTGTGCGGATATGCATAGCCACTTCTGCTGCGTCATGTAACCAGTTAGAAACCGTCCCAGCAATCTGGTCTAGTGTGAGGTGTCCTTGCCCATGGCGCGGGGTTGGAACTAGATGATCTTAAGGCCCTTTCCAGCCTGAGCCCCTCTATGATTCTTCCCTCACACAGTAGCTTATTCCTACCAGATTATAAAACATATCTGCCATATTAATTAAAATCTCATTCTAAGCCCTTTCCTGGGTCTAGCAAACTCCAGTCTTTTAATGAGCTCTTCATGCTTAGACTGAGCTTCCCGATTTGGTGTGCTGATGGTTTAAGCATATTGTCCAGCCCACTGAAACTTTCCATAGTATTCAGCATCAGTGAGCAAAGAGGAAATGTAAATATTCTTTGCATACAGTGCATGAAAATAAGTTAACTTTGTAATATATGATGGTAGGGAGAGACAAGAGGGACCCAATACATGTGAGCTGGACTCCCTTTTGCCAGAGCTCTTGAATAGCTGCTTGCTCTGTGTTTCTGTTTGGCACAGCTAGATGTGGCTGGTTAAAAGGCACGGAGGTTGTGCTCCAGACATTCACGTACAGAGAGCAGCCAGATCAATATCAATCCCTGAAGCCCACTGCTGGTAAAAAGGCTTGCAAGTGCCTGTTCAGCTGTGATTGTGCCTTCAATAGAGATCAGAGTGAGCTGAATGATATTGGAGCTCCTGCGGTGTTACAATAGAGATACAGAGGCTGGTTGAGACAACAGGCTAGGGAAGATTTAAATAAGAGTGAATGCGTATTTGTGACAATGAGTTAATTAAGAATGAAAAAAGACTGGAGAAGGAAAAGGATTTCTAATGCAGATGAAATTAGTCTGACATAGTGTAAATAGTATTGCTGGGATGTATATTGTCTATTGCTCATGTTATGCTCCTGTTCAAGGTGGAAGTGGGGCAGGTTTGAGGGCTGCATGCCAATGACTGGAAAGGAGGGAGCCTGTGCCCTGCAGCAGGGGCTTTCGCACTGACTGGCAGCACATTTGCACCATGGGCCAAGTACTTGGGCTAACACATAACTGGAATAATACTTAAGGCAATTTTGAACTACTTTATTTTCTGTTACGCTGTTGCATAGGAAGAATAGTTCCTGTTTCTGCTCACATTTCTTTAGTCTTGCCTAATCCCCCCAGCAAAAACCAAACCCAACCCAAAACAAAACAACACAACAGTTGTAATCTCTGGAAAATCAGCTTCTCATCAATTCATGGTGAAGTGTGAGTTCTCTATAATTACAATGCTTTAATGTTTTAAGTGTGACTCTACTGTGCTGTGATTGTATCTCTGTAGAGTAAAATAACTTCTCTTTCGTTGCCTGATCACAAGGAGATGAAATCTCTGTTAAAACATGCTGGCGTTTTCATGAAGATGAATATAGCAGTTAAATTCTAAGAAACTTCGTTGGATCATGAAAGTGGTAACAGAGGGAGAAGGAAATGCAGGTGATGACAGCAGGAGTATTTATTAGCATAGACAGCCAATAACACAGAGAAATTTCATAAGCCTGTCTGAGGAGCTGCAAGGGCATGAGTGCCCTTTGGTAGCGTGTAGGCACCAAAACAAGGATAGCAGAAGAAAAAGAAAGAAGCTGGAGTTCAAGTTGTTGTTCCCAGATTGTTAAATCAATGATCTGAGGTACTTGTGGGAAACCTTTTGCTGTCTTTTCTTCCCTTTTTAAAATCTGTATATTAGTATCTTATTGGAAGGTACCTGAAACCATTTCATCCCTTTTCTGGACCAGTTATTGTTGCTACAAAAATATGAAAGTAAGGAGTTGAAATGGGAAGAGAAAATGTCCTTGCGTGAGCCTTTGTATTAATAATGACATTCTATCTATGAGTACCACTGCTCTCCTCAGTTCCAGGGTCTGCTTTTGCATTGTGATATCACTGGGCACCAGTACAAAGACTAGGATACCTGGCCTGCAGACAGCAATGAGAGTGAGGCTGTTAAATGTGACTTTGATTTCAGTGGCAGGAACGAGATGCAGATGTTCTGTGGCAGAAGGCAGCTGTCAGAGGATGGAGATGGTCTGGAAAATCTGCAGCTATGAGTTTGCCTTTCTTATTTTGGGAACAACTGTTGATGTCATATAAAGGAAGAGGGTGGCTGGTGTGTGAGATGCAGGAGGGTGAGGAAAGGAAGGGGAAAAAGATGCTGTTCTGGGACTGAAGGGTAACTACTGATGGGGATGGCTGAATCTAGCTGTAGGGAAAAGCCAGCCTCGTTGCTGCCTCACATGGCAGGAAGCAGCTGTAACCCTGCTGTTCAATGTGTGATGGAGCGATCTGGCTTCTGCAGACTCACTGCTGGCGCATCTGTGCCACAGCTGTTCTGCAAGGCTCATTGCTTCCTCCCTGGAGAAGTGGGATAGGGAGGTGAGCAATAGACTCATTATGAAGAAGAAAATAGAGCCCTGGCATGGTGTTTCTAACAGATTTAATGCTGGCTGAGCCTTGTTGAAGTTCATGAGAGTTTTTTTGTATAGAGCTTGAGGGGCGTCAGCTGTGTATATCCTGCTTCACAGCAGCTCATAGAACTGGAGGATAGACCCTGGGACTGACTGGCATGTAAAACAGGGCATGACTGGTCTTGCTTTCTTCATCTACATCATTGCACTGGAATTGCGTGAGGTACAGTGGCCTGACAGCCCAATGTGTTCAGGTAGATGGCAACAGAAGCTGGCTTCAGAGCTGGTTGTGTGATGGAAGTACCTTCACTTGTCCAGCCAGCCATGAGTCCAGGCACTGATGCCTTGACAAGCTATGGATGCTTGGGTAAGTCCCAAAACCCATTGGAAATAGCTTTGATTTGACAGAGACTAGAAATACATTTACAAATGCTCTATTAGATATGGGTAGCTGTTTTTCCAGTGCATTACTGGACAAGCTTGTGGACTTTCAGCAGTTAACTATAGTAAAGCACTGAGGAAGACCTCCAGAGCTAGGAGTGATATTGGCTGAAGGTGGCCTGAAACAAAGCTTTGAAAAGTTGCAGAAGGAACGAAAGAAGTGATAAGCTTCAATAATTTTCCCACTTTTTTATCTGAGTATAAACATGGAAGATTTCTCATTTGATGGACTGTGGTCATAGTGCATCTAAGAGTAAATTCTGTTTCCTTAGGGCTGTTTTTGAATACTTCTGCTGTGCCTTGTTTTTGATTCAGGCATGCAGTAAATGCCGCCCAGTAATATCACAGTGCAAAAGCAGGTCCCGAATGCTTTTCCATAGAACTCCTCCTTTACACCATTGTCCTCTGTTTACGGTTGTTTTTAGCTAGATATAGTTCAGTGTTTAACACCTATCAAAAGGGATACATCTATAGCTTTCTTCCATGTTTTCTTGGCCCACAATCTTCATTCTTTGTCATTTTAAATATATCATCCTAAAGTCTTTAAACTGTACTACTCTCCCATGAAACATCTTGATTACAAGTACAAAGGATGTACTTCAGCCCTCAGATCTGATATTTCTTGTAACTTTGTCCTCTTTGGCATCAGGTCTGTTCATAGTGCTGACATTGATTATTAGTGAAGTAGTTAATGGACTCTGCATAGCAGTTTCATGCTGCATGCAACCTTCATTGATCAGAGTCTAGTAAAATTAGGGGAGTGGCATCAACTGTTTAATTTCATACATTCCATATTGCATTTACTTTCCAATTTTAAAAGGGATTTATTGTTGTCACTATTATAAATTCACCTTCATTGCTTTAAGAAAACTCTGGTTGTGAAAACCAGCTCTGAAAGAACAAATTTCATTGCCTCCTCGATGTGTGGCATTTTATTACTGCAAGCTTTAGCTTTACAGTTTCACCTTAGCAAGACAGAAGCTTAATCTTGTTATTCTGGAGTTACTGGAAACATTGCCTCTGACTCAGGCCTCCATGAGACTGGCTTTTAGGGATGCTTTTTAGACTGTATTCTGGTTCTGAATATCTGAAGATAGATACATATGGCTCACTATTCAAGCATTTTTGTTTTCCCCAGCCACCTCGTGTGACACATACGGGTCACTGAACCAATGTGTATTTAGGCGTGTTTCATGGTGTTAAACTGAAATAAAACCAGCCTAGCTCCTCTTCAGATCTCAGTTTATTGCATCAAAAAGGCCCATAAAGGGCCCTCAATAAACCAAATGATCCATATAAGTCCAAACTATAAATATGAGTTGCGGGTGGAAATATGTCAGCTTTGAAGTATTTCTTCAGGCAGTCCCATAAAGGGTTGGGAGAGGCTTCTTCAGTTCATTTAATTCAGTCTGGAAAAACAAAAGTCTCTACACATCCTTCTTCTCACCTAAATGGCTATTCTGCCTCTGCAAGGTAATGTGCTTGTGGGTTTAGGGAGTATTCAGGCCTGGAGTTCTGCTAAGAGTGTTTGCAAGTATTTCACTGCAGTCTCTTACAGTGAAAAAGCCTAATTATTTGACTTAGAGTTGCTCTTTCTCCCTAAGAGAGGCACTGCAAGATGAATTGTAGAATGCTCTAATCCTCACTATTAAATGATTTATTTTTTAAGATGCTCTTGAAATATTTTAGTCCTGTTTTCTTGGTGCTTGTGGATTTCCCATTGAAGGATAAAAGGCATTTCACTGTGAAGGTCTGTTTATGTCAAGCTGTATCACTATAAAAAGCATCTAATAAGGGACTGGTCTTGGGATGCTTGCTGTAATCAGGAAGATTGTTTTCATTAAAAGGAAATAAAGATTTAATGGCAGAAGAGATGACCTAAATTCTGTAGAGTACATGGTGGTGTACTTGTGTGCAGGCAGCTAAGTCTTTACTGGATCTAGTCCAGGCGATCCTAGGTTTTATGGCAGCAGATTGATAATTATCCACAATTAATTGTACTTGAGGACTGGATTGCTATCGGTGAATGGGTTTTGGGGGGTTTGGAAAAAATCTCCAAAGAGGAATAACATTCTCCATGAGAGTGCCAACTATCTGAATAAGAAATTGTTGTGCTTTAAGCCCAGCCAGCAACCCAGAACCATGCAGCCGCTTGTTCACTCCCCCCGCCCTGCTTTTTCCCCTCGCTCCCAGAGGGATGGGGGGAGAAACGAAAGAATGCAGCTCTCACAGGTTGAAAGCAGAACAGGCCAGTAACTAAGGTATAACACAAACCACTGCTGCTGCCAACAATGATAACAATGACAAGGGAAATAACGAGGGAAGAGGATACAACCGCTCACCACCCTCCGACCGATACCCAGCCTGACCGAGCAGTGATCTAACCCTTCTGGGTAACTGCCCCCAGTTTATATACTGAGCATGATG
>WYDI02019567.1:21406-35236 GCA_009867235.2 Psittacus erithacus | reverse complement strand
TGCCAGCGCCTCAGCACCCTCCCAGGGAAGAGCTTCTGCCTAAGAGCTCATCTCAGTCTCCCCTCTGGCAGGTTAAAACCATTTCCCTTTGTCCTATCACTACGTATATATTAAATTCGTTATGTATTCATATTCATGTGCCTGTATGTATACATGTCTCTTTTCTTCTTCTAGGATGTTGCTCAGCCCTCCTGTGGGTGGCAGATATGAAGTTTCTCTTAAATCACCCATACCTGGCTGAGTATCCTGTTCTTTATTTAAAGCTAAAGGATTTGTCTCTTCATTGCAGAAAAAATGAACTCATATTCCTTCTACAGAATGAGAAGCAAAAAGGTGGGTACCAAGCACCTGCGTCCCATGATGGAGCTGCTGTGGCCGGTCCCATGACCCCCACCCAGGGCGAGGGGTTCATGGGACCTCACCAGGTTTTCAGACCTCCTGGGTTTTGAAAGCAGGGCGTTGGTGCTGTGATCACCCCTGAAACCTTGCTGTTGAAATGCAGGCCTTTCCCTATATGCCTTCATAGAGGTCAGGGTTAGCTGGTCTGCCCATGCAGGATGAGGGCTATAATAGTGGCTCGATTACAATGTAAGAATGCTGCCATTCTCTGTTTTCTATGGGACCAAACATATTGTCGTCGTTAAAGAAATAAGATAATAATAGACTAATTCTTGACAGACAGACAGGTATTTCTCATTCTTTCAATCTCATGTGGCAGCATTGGGCTTTGCAGTTGCATATGATAGAATCAATCATTCAAAACAAGACCTTTAAGATCATCAAGTCCAACTGTCCCCCAGCCCAACTATCCCAAGGCCACCAGTAACCCATGTCACTGAGAGCCTCGGCTACTCAGTATATGGACACTTGCAGGGACGGTGACTCCAGCACTGCCCTGAGCAGCCTGTTCCAATACCTGAGCACCCTTTGGGGAAGGAATTGTTCCTCATCTCCATCTAAACATCCCCTGGGGCAGCTTGAGGCCGTTTCCTCTTGTTCTATCATTTGTTACTTAGAAAGAGACCAGCCAACCTTCTCTCTCCATCCTCCTTTCAGGCAGTTGCATATGATTTTCCCCTAATTGTGTTCGACATCACTTTTACTGTTCATCATAGGTAGCTACAACTAATGAAAACAACTCAGGATAATTTTCACTATTTCAATATAAAAGGCTTTAAAGATTGATTTGAACAACTTTTCATCCCTTGAAGTGTTCAGGGCCAGGTTGGACACAGGGGCTTGGAGCAAGCTGCTCTAGTGGAAGGTGTCTCTGCCCGTGGCAGGGCATTGGAGCTGGATGAGCTTTAAGGTCCCTTCCAATCCAAACCAGGCTGGGATTCTGTGATTCAACTTAGCAGTGATTTTTTGAGCACTGAAAGCATCACTACTAGTTCATGTTTGCTCAGATAGCTCCAAAACACATGTATCAGCTTTAAACATACCGCGCTTGTGCCTTTTTCTGCCAAGGTTGTTTATTGGCATGTGGAGAAACAGTTTGTGATTAATCAAAGTGTTCATTATAACTGGTTATTTTAAGCAGGAGGACCACATAGGTCATTACTGGAGGTGGTGGCGACATTGGGTGATCAGGATCCCTGTCCAAGGGCTGGAGTATAGTGATAGAACTGTTTTCATTTGCATATTGCCAGGATGCTGCCGGTAAATATTAATGGCTTACTTTTTGTTCATTTAGCCTGTGTTTTTGAGAGATGCCTACAACACAAAAAGATCATATCTCTATGTTGTTGTTTAATTTATTTTCACCTTTTTGTCTCCTTTGGAGACCCCGAGTGTATCAGCACTTTGTTTACCACAAATTAAACCTTGGCTGATTGTTTACCAGGCTGAAGACCCTTGTGCATTACTGCAGCACTTTCCCCTTTTTTAATAATCACAACCTGGGATTCATTTGCAAGAGGCCCTAATCTGCATGAGAATTATACAATTAACTTTTGATTAACCGCCTAGTTCTTTTGGAAGCCGCAGTGTGGAGGATACTCTGCATTTAAATAATATTCCTTAAATTGGGAGCAGGCCTTTCATTAAACGGGTGAGTTTGACTAAACAACAACATTTGGAGATAATCAGGGTCAAGACAATAGGCGAGGCTGCAAGGCTAGAATGTCATCTTTAAGTATAACAGCTGAGATAAAGGCACCCAGATTGCGCCTTATCGAAACACAAAAAATCAAAGCTCTCTCTTGTCTGTGGCAAAATACCAGGCCCCAGTGTTTAGGGCGACCATTGTTTGGGTCTATAAGTGTTGCAGGATTTGCATTCAGAGAGCCGGGTCTAACACACATTACATCACGTAGGGTACTTATCTCGGAGTCTGACAATAATTATCAGGAAGAATATACTCAGAATGACTTTTTTTGTGATTTTTATGCATCCCCAACACAAGCAAAGGGAGATAACGGCGTGATGAAAAAGGGGAGAGTCTCCAAAGGCTCTCCCTGGAGCTGCGTTCTTCGATTAAATTTGCTATGCTACTCTGGTGTGCTGAACAAGTGGAAAGAAAGACTATGAGGCTTTTATAGAGGGTAATAATAGTCCTGAACACAGCCCTTACCAAAAGATAAGATCCATTGTCAAAACAAACAAAAGGAGCGGTATTAAACACCACTTGAAGAATATGTATGAGCAAAGTTTGAAATCCTTGCCTTTTTTCATACCTTGAACCTGGCTCTGTCACGTAGTTGTGTTCTAACCATGCGCCTTTGTAAGCAGAGGCTTTTACCATGCCTTTTCCCTCTGTCCTGCACCATGTTTGTTGTGGTGGGGTCTATCTGGTTCTAGGGAAGGCAGAGAAAAGACTTAAGTCATCGCAGCCCAAGTTTGGTGTCTGCTGTGGGTTTTTTGATGTATTTGCCCGTGATCCAGTATTTTGTTTCTATAATGCCATAGATGAAGGGTGCTGTAATAATTTATCATTCATTTTTCACAAAATGACTGTGTTCTTGCATCAAAACTCAGCTACAGCTCCCCGCAAGACACTTGAGGGTGATGCACACCTTGGCTATTAGGATGGCCCTATGGCAGTTCCCAAGGACAAAGCTTGGATGAGATTCCCAAGGGTGCCCTTTGGCACTAGGTCAGTCTTTCCCTGACTCCAGCAACCCCAGCCTGCTGCTGGATTTGATTGGAAGTGTTTGAGGCCAGGTTGGACAGGGTTTGGAGTAATGGGATCTAGTGAAAGGTGTCCCTGCCTGTGGCAGAGGGTTGGAACTGAATGAGCTTTAAGGCCCCTTCCAGGCCAAACCAGTCTGGGATTCTGTGACTATAGTGTATGGATGTTCATTTCTCTCTAGTAGATGTAGATTTGACCAGCAAATTAGGCAACCCACATGCATTCTTCCCCAAATGTGCAAAGGTGATGATGGTCATAGGTGTGTAAGAGGAAGTTACAAAACTGCATTGGGAAAAATCACGGTCACAAGGTACAAGTCATAAGCCTCTATTGTATTTTCCCCTACAGTTATTACTACTGGGTTAGATATAAGCATTTGGCAGCAATCATGGCATATGGAGAAACAAACGTATAGATAAATGATATGCTGATTAAAGCAGTGCTGAATTTGACTACAGAATCTGGCTACCACTAGAGATTTCAGACAGACCAATCTGCTTAAAATAACAGCTATGCTCTTGTACTTAACAGGTGTGTTACTTGTAGTTAAATTTAAGGGCTACTTCTGCATGTTCATCTTTAAGTTATTCCACCCTTCAGCCACATCCTGCTGTTGGCATTGCTTTGCTGTCCATGCATGTGGCTGTTACCGCAGCAGCAAAACTGCTGCTGTACCCTTAAATAGTGCTCTAAACTGCTTTTATTCCACAGCACAGTGTATGAAGCACCAAAAATATGATTTAATAAATGTAAATGATGTAGAAAAGAGGGGAAGGATAAGTTTTCAGGGACATCAGTGCGAAGACCAGGAAGGATGCTTTTGGAAAATGGAATCCTGGTGTGTGGATGAGACTGAAATGTGAGCTCAGAGGGATGGACACTGTTTTAAGTGAGAGTTCACTTGTAATATTGATGAAGAAAGTCAGTAATTATCCAAGGTCAGAGAACATGCAAAGATAAGGTGTGGCCAATACAGTTTCTAAGGATCAAGAACCTTTGATACCACCGAAGACATTTCTTCAAGGAAAACAGAAGGTGTTGATGCTGGATTATCTAAGAATGACCCCAAGCCATCAGGGAAGCTTGGTAAAGTGATTAGAGACAACCCCCAGCAACGAGAAACACACGCAGAGGTATTTCTGGGAAGAAAATCCAAGGTGTACTATAGCTTTTGTCTCATTACCTTGATAACCAACAGCAGCATGCTCATCGCACAAAGTGGTGTGTGCCAGTCAGAAGTGGGGCTGACGGGGGAATTTTGCCAGCATCGTACTAACTGAATGTGGGAGATACTGTGCCTTCTGCACAAATTATCCCATGTGCTTTTAGAATATGTGTTTGTATATATATATTATATGTATATATAACTAGCATGGTTTTAGGAACAACTAAGTGCAACCTCTCTCAAATACACTGCATCTACTGAAGCAGAGGACTGAACAGATTTTGGCTCAGCTGCTGCACTGGCTTTTCCTTCTGCTGCCTCTTATGTGCAGTGTGGGGATGTGCTCTAGTAGAAGGTGCCCTTGCCTGTGGCAGGGGGTTAGAACTGGATGGGCTTTAAGGTCCCTTCCAACACAAACCAGGCTGGGATTCTATGGCTGGAGTCCAGGGAAGTGAATGATTCATTCCATATCCTGGGAAGTTCAGAGGTTTAATCCTGATGAAGCTTTGCTGGTTCAGATAAATACATTTACAAAGGTGTGACCCTTTCAAATCTTTGTTTCAACCTTCTTTTTCTTCCTTTTTCTCTTTACCCTTTCCCTAAGCTTTTATTGCTTCCATGGGACCCCTTTCTTCTCCTAAATTGAATCCAAGTCCTTGCTCCTGTTCTTTTCCTACTTGTTTTACCCTTTTTCCTCTCCAGCAGACTGTGCCTTTTTATTACGGCACTGTCGAGCCACTTGTGGTATTCCATTCTTTATAATGTGCTATATGCCATGGATGGAACATGTCTCTTAATGCACCAGCAATCACAAGCATTCAGGAATTGAGGTAAGTCCCCCAGATCATGTCATTTGGCTTAAAAGTAAGATTGTAAAAGGAGAAATCTCATTGGTGTCCCTGGATTTGGTTTCTGTTCTCTTTAACCTTATGGGTACTTAAAGAAAGGAAAAGGAAAAAGAATCTAAGATGTACAAAAGCACAGCCGTGTGAGTAGTGTGGAGCACCATGGGGCTTGTGATTAAATCTGTATATAACATTTGAATGGAGCGGGAGAAGATACTTGATTTCCTAAGTAAATCAAAGTGCTTTGATATGGAATAAACTGCAAGTGTGTATTTATATGCTGCTCTCAGCTGCTCCTGTAGAGCATCACACCCACTCCAGGGCATTCCAGCAACCAGCAGCAAACAAATCTAAGGGCTTCTTTAGTACATAAAATAGATGTCTGACTTTTAAGCTCCAGCTATTAAGAGCCAGGTAGCACTGTCAGATGCTGATAAAGTAAGCCCCTGCCTTGGGAGATGTGGTCCTGCTGACACCTGGGGGAAGACAAGACCATGAAAGGAGGGTGCTGGGGGCTTGTCCCCAACTCCTGCAGTGCAGGGAGGAAGCACAGGCAATGGTGGCATCAGCTCATCCTTAGTGGGTCTGTGCTGCCCGTGCTTGCAGGGAAAAGGCAAAACATGGGGCTGCTGTGGGTAAGTCAGGGTGCGAAGCCGTCCCTTTTAACACAGATTTCAGCAAAATAAGATGTAAAGTAAGTTGCTGTAAAAAGGCTGCTAGGCAGATCCCCTACTGACACACTGCAGCAGTGCTCAGGGCAGATGGTTCCCTTTGCTCTGATTTTGGGTTTTGGGGCTGGGTTTTAAAGTTTGACCTAATGCTGGTTCTCAAGCTGTGTCCTTAGCTGCTTCTCACAAGCTTTAGGAGTGATGCCACAGCCTTTCTGGATGTGTTCCTGGATTTATGGAAAGATGGCAAACAGCATCCTTCTTCCTTGATGTTGGACATTGCTTTGGTCCAGCTCCAGCAGACCCAAGTGTGGAAGGGCTGAAGCCATGAGGGCCACTTCTTGCCTCTGACAGCCTGGCACAGCCTCTGCTGCAGGCTGGCCATAGCTGGTGCATTGGGTGAGACTTGAATCCTTTTTATTTCTGCATTATTATTTCTCTTTAATATGAACAAACTGTCACTTTACCAGAAACACTTGATCCTAAGGTGCGCTGACGATGAGGTGTTCTTACCAGGACTGTGGAAAAGATACGTGTGTGCAGTGCTAAAAGCAATACCCATTTAGAGAAGTCTCACAGACTATTAGTTACTAGCTAGAGGAATTTACACATTAAAGTTGCTTTATTTTATTATTTACACCTTCTTGAACTGCCTGGCATTGTTTTGCTGCTTTTTCCCTTTTCCCCTGCTACGGGACCACCTACTAGAAAAGACCAAACTTCCAAGTTTCATAAAACTGATAGAATCCCAGCCTGGTTTGTGATGGAAGGGACCTTAAAGCTCATCCAGCTCCACCCCCCTGCCATGGGCGGCAACACCTTCCAATCATTCACCAAATCCAACCCAATCATTTAGCAAATCCAATCCCAGTCATTCATCAAATCCAATCCCAATCATTCATCAAATCCAATCCCAATCATTCAGCAAATATGACAACCTTTGCTTTCATTTGCACTGGCAACATTGCTGGAATTGATTGTTGAGCTCTACTCTCTGTTTCCTTTTGTGTTATCAAAGAAGACTTACTTTCCTCTTATGCAAGCACCCAGGATCACTGAGAGTTTCAGGATGTATTTACATTGAATTGGATGAGCCCGCTCAGACCATATAAGACTTTAGTTCGTCTGATCTATATTAAATATCTTTGCAGGGCTGAAACGATCTCTGCAAAGCTGCCATTAGTGATTTCGTGCTTGTCATAAACTTTGAGCATGCTTCTCTGAACCAAAGTATAGCTCAGCCAGGACAACTTAGGCTGATGCTCCTCAAGCAGCTGCAAGTCCTGGCAGACAGCACAGTTTATGCTTTTTCCATTTCAAGACAATGCCTCAGTTTGTTCCAGAACAAAAAAGAACAAAAAAGGAAAGGTTAGAAAACAACATCTTGTACAGAAAAAAGATGCTCGCTTATTTTCTGACAGAGAGGAGAGGCCTTTGGGGGATCTTGAAAGCATCTACAGCCAGAAGGCATCTGTGAGGTGCAGCAGGACGACAGTCTTGCAGCAGGAGGAGAGCCTTGTAGCTTCTCCACATGACAGAGTCTGGCAGTCTTAAGTCAGTAATTATTATGTTTAAAACACTGCTGTAGCAAGTCTGAAAGGAAACATAAAACCTCAGAGATATTGGAGTAGCTGTGATTTAAAAAAATAGATATTTAAATGAGTTTATAGCTATCTAGAAATATCTATAGGTAAATAGAGTTTCTATATATTTATATATGTTTAAAAGAATTTCTGCTCTTTACCTTGCACTAATGACCAGGAACATGGGATCTGGGAGGATGGCAGCAGGACTTCAGAGATCAGCATCCTTCCTGCGATTCCTCCCACCAACTTCCTCCCTTGGAAAGAGCTACATTTTGGTCTTGTATTATATCTGATATTCCCTCTCTGGCACTCCACTGATTTATTAGCTTTTCTTTTCCCTCTCTCTGCATGACAGCACCACACAGGCACGGATCAGGGAGCAACACGCCAACTGCTGAGATGCTGTGATGCTGCGATGCTGCAGTGTGTGAACTGATGCTCAGTCGACTGATGCGGGCTGAGCTCTCTGGTGAGGTCCATGCCTGAGCTGTCCTGACGCTGCTCCCTGCAAATGAACATCACCAGCACATTGTGGTGAACAGTACTTGTGTTAATTTAATATAGTGGAAGCACAAATATGACCTCGATCAGGTCTCTCTTGATACAGGGTGTATAAATTCACAGGGGTTCATTCTTGTCCATAGCACATAGTGGGATTTTTCCTCTCTAACACCTTATTGGGCTTGGGAAATTAAGTAGATGTCTGGGTATTCGGGATGCATTGCCTTCCTAAACATCCAAATCTAACATATAAACAGTTATTTTTCATCCATTAATGTCCTTTGCTGATTAGGGGCTTGTATTTAAGCCTTTCTTGCTCATAGAAGGTGTCCCTGCCTGTTGCAAGGGGTTGGAACTGGATGATCTGTAAGGTCCCTTAAAACCCAAACCATTCTATGATTCTATATATTGCTTGACATTTTTTTCGAGAGAATATAAGGAAAATCTGTGTCAGTTTCTAGGTTTTATTTGCAGATTTTAGATGTAACATACCCAGGTATAAGGCTTTGCATGTGTATTAAGATAACACTTTCTACTGCTAGAAATCAAAGTTCATGGACGCATTTACAAATAATAGCACAGATCCTCATTATCTGCATATCTCTGGCATTGTAGTCACCATGAATTGGCTAAAATATTAAAGGTAGGATGTTATCATCAATGACTGCTGCATTTACAGTTTGGAATGACAGGGAAAATGAGGGTATTGACAGAGCTGACAGAATTCAGGAAGGAGAAAAGATCAGGAGTCCAATTTCAGTCACTTTGAATTAGAATTTGCATGGAGACATTCAGCAATAGGTGCCAACAGAGAGAGTAAAAGGCAAGGCTGAATGAAAGGAGACACATTGTGATCAGAGGGGTAGATCTGAGGGTCATTTGTATAAAAATGGACATCAAACTGTGTGGATGAGCTGTTCAGCCATTGACTTTGGTGTCAGGAGAAGTAGAGGTTCATTGTAGGATGTTCTGCGCAAGAAGACGCAGAGGAAGGTGATAACGGAAGGAGAACGATAGGAGAAGCAGACATTTCCATAAAGGCTCATGAGTCCTGGGGTTTGGTTGAAGGATGAGTAGAGGCTTCTGAAACAGAGTTGAAACGAAGACTGAAGCCGTAGACAGAGATAAAGAGCTGGCCTCATTTCCCTTGAGGAAGGAGGTCTTAGTGGTGTACTGTAGGATTGTCCTGTCTTGGGCCATTCTCGGCTATGTTTCAGGTTAACTAACAGGCACATGTGCTCTGCAGTTTTGGAATCTGGTGATAAAAGCTTCAAACTCTTGTTGTGGGTGGATTTGACAATGTCCAGAGGTCCCTTCCAACCTCAGTTATTGCGTGACACCTACAGATACCAGTAATACAAATTCATGGCAATGCTATTTGAGCTACTCAGCAGCTTCTGAGCCAAACTTTCAGATCTGTTGTTTTTTTTAGTTTATTTTTGGAAGAAACCCATGTTTCAGTGCAGCAAAAGGTTATATCTGTGTTCTCTCATACCAAAGCGGGTTCAGGAAAGGCACTTTAATGGACTGGCAAAGGATAATCTGTGCCACCTCTCAGCACAAACACGAGGGGTGAGGAATTTTTATTGTCTTAATTGTACAGGTGGGGAAATGGGATGAAGAAAGGGAAAAGCTCAAGGTCACATCCAAAGTCTGTGACAGAGCTGGAAACAGAATCCAGGCTCTTTACTCCAATCAATACATTAATAACATCAATGGCTGTCTCACCTCTTTTCTCCCTTGCACATTATTACCTCAGTGAGGAACTTACTTTATTCAAAAGCTTATGAGTTTCATCAGTGCTGCTGCAAACATAACAACAATGGTTCCATTTTTGCAGTTACAGCTTAATTCTCTCTAAAACTGAAGCTGATGACCGGTGCTAATGGCTTTAAGAAGATGCTCCATGAGGAGGTAAGGTGGGATTGAATCATCTTGCATGCTCTGTCACCTTTCAACTGTCCTGCCTGGTGCTGGGAAAGTCAGCAGAGAGCAAGTGATGTATTTCTGATTGCTGCCTTTTAGTCTTGCAAAGTAACGCCTAAAGCCAATTTGGAATTGTTACAGGGCCATCACTTTACAGCAGAGCTGCTGCCAGCACCAACAAACAATAGCAGATATGATAATAAGTGATTTCAAAGCATCTGTTTTGCACAGCTTCCAATCCAGCAGGACAGAAGAACAAATGAAGTTGACAAATTTGCTGCTGAGCAAAAGTTTTTGGTAAGTAGTTAAAATCATAATTTCTTCCTGCAATGCATTTTGCATCAAGGCTCATTTTTGAGTTCCCAAGTCAGGAGAGCCTCATTCTCTCGCTGGCACTGAGTGAAAGCTCTACAGTTACACGCTAGCAATGTCAGAGGAGGGCTCCTTATGCATTATCACATTATTTTCTCTATCATTTCAAGGAAATGGACACTTGATTCATCTTTTCGCATATATTGATTCAATCCTCCTTTTAATTTAGCGCTGGAGAAGGCTATTAGCCTCCATTCACATTTACAATAAGATAATATAACCTGATAGCTGTCCTCCCAATCCATTATGGAAGAGGGATAAAATAGTTTTGTTTCTGTATGTAAGGATCTATTGACTTATTCTGCTCAGCTGCCTTTATAGCAGTTGCTGTCCTCAGGACTGTATGTCTTAATAGCATTTCACTAAGGTAGAATATTGATGAAAGCTCCCTCTGAAGAGCAGAGACAAAGGCACGGGTAATGCCTTTCACTCTAAAAAGGCATCCAGCTTTTTCCCTTGAACTTCTATTAACTGTATTAAGGACTGTGCAAAACAAACACCATCTCTATCATCAGCATTAATCATTCTTTTACAGCTCTCAGGCTGCAAACCTGAGTCAGTTTTCTCCGAGCAGCATCCCTCAGCTGCAGCATCCATCCGCATCGACTGACGCCCCTTTAAAGTGGCCCTCAGCCACATCACCCCATCTGAGCTCCACCACAGGTCACTGTGCAGCAGATACTTAACCAGATGATCCAGACTGATTTGTGGACTTGGGAGCTGCTCCTTTATTTCATGTGTTATCTTAAGCCTGTCTTGGCTCCCCCCAGCACACAGGTGTTGCATTAGGCAGCTCCATGGTGTCAGCTCAAGCACATTTCCCCATGTTCCTGCTCCATTCCTGGCCTCAATACTCGCAGGTCAGTCACACCAAGATCTTTAAAGAAGCAATTCCTAGGCATGGACCCAAGAGCCCTTTTCCTTCATTCAGAAACCAGTGATTTTCTTCTAATTCTTAGTTTGGGATTCCTGGAATGGTTTGGATTAGAAGGGACCTTAAAGCTCATCCAGTTCCAACCCCTGCCTGGGCAGGGACACCTTCCACTAGACCAAGCCCCATCCAACCTGGCCTTGAACACTTGTAGGGGTGTTTTGAAGAATAGACGCTATGTCCTGCTGTTGTAACTGCAAGCTCTGATGGGGCAGAGAGGTAGTTTCACTGCTCTTTAAAACCACGAGGGTGGAAAAGGGGAAAACCTCAGAGGTTTTGCTTAGAGTATGAAACCCAAATGTATTCTACCTTGCTGCACGCAGAGGTGCTGGCTGCCCCTCTGTTTCAGCCTGTGTGGAAGAAAGCCCTATGGGGTGATCAGGAGGAAGAGTCTTCTGCAAGAGAAAAGCCAGTGCAGGAGGTGGATGTGTTGCACTTCTGCAGCTTCACCCATTCCTGTATTTGATGGGGAGCTCGAACATGCTGCTGGTCCTTGTAGGTCCTTTTAGGCTCAATTACCAAAACCACAGCATAGCCAGTAATAAACATTACGTTCCTTTATACCCTCTTATGCCTGCCCATGAATCAAGAATTAATTTACAAAGTGGAAGATGAGATATACATAGCAGAAATTCCTTTTTCAGTATTGCCCAAGACCTGCCTTCTAATAGTGATCCATTTCCTGTTCATTTCTGTTAATACTTCTCATACAGAAGAAAATATATCAAAGATTAGTGAGATTTTTCATGTTGCTAGAAAAAAAAAGTTTTATTTGTATTCTAAGACACTTTTTCTTAAAAAATAATTAATTTAATGTGTTAAAAAGTCATGATTCTGATCGATCTTGCCATGGAAAAGGTACGACTGAGTTAAATTAATACATAGGAGACTTGTTTGGCTCTGCAGTAACTACCGCCGTTCTTTGAAAGGCTGTTCTTTTCTCGAGCTCCTTATCTGAAAAGGTTTCCCATGTCTTCATGCAAGTAGTTGTCATGCTTTAGAAAAAATCACAAGCAGCAAAAAGTCAGAATTGTCAGTTCAGAAGACACTGCTTGTTCCACTGGGTAAAACTGAGAAAGCAACGCTGGCAAACGATCTTTAGGAAGGCAAAAAAACCCCGGTGGAAACAGCGGCAGAATGAAGATAAAAAGGGTTGCAGGCTTTATTCTCATTGAAGGTTGGCAACGGGAAATCTGTTGGCGTAGAAGAAGAATATCTGATAGGTCATCTGTTGTGTAATGAAGAATAGAAGACAGGAGACAAGCTAGGAGAAGCAAGGTGATTCCAAACCTCAGAGGAATGTAAGATCTTATGAGAGAAACATGAAAGCAATACCTTTATAAACTGACCAAATTTAATTTACTATCAACGAGCCTTGTAAGACTGCAAGCTGACAAAACCCATTTGGAATATGAGGGGTAAGGCTGAAGTCATACATTTTTCTCCTGTGGAATCATTTTAATATTCACTTCCTTCTTGTGCAGGTTTTCAGATTAAAAATTACCACAAAGATGTCAAATATTTCCTTGTCCTCTGATATCTGGGTTTAGTTACCCAGCAACTTATTCTGCCTATCCATCTTGTTTAGTCACAATAAAACTTGTTTTCAAAGGGCAAACAAAAGCAGACAAATATGTTGTCATTTAATATGCACAGGTTTCTACAAATTGTGTCTGCATTGTTCTGCTCTTTATGTTCCTTGAGAGACAGTGGAGTTGTCAGTAGGGTATGAGGTGGGTTTTTAAATGCTTGGCTTCATGATCAATAAGCATCACAGCAAACACATTTGTGAATTCAAGTTTGGATGGGGCTTGGCACAAGCTGCGCTCGTGGAAGGTGTCCCTGCCTGTGGCAGGGCGTTGGAACTAGATGAGCTTTAATGTCCCTTCTAACCCAAACCATTCTATGAAATGCTCTGCATGAGATTGTGATCACTCTTCTTTTAATTTGTGACACTTTGAGAGGTGCAAAGACTGTATTCTTTAGACTGGGAAGAAGTTTGAATGAGATGTGATAAGGGCGGATTGGTATTGTGTTACAGGAATGCTTTGGGTACCAACATCCCCAGGCCAGGCTGCACTTTCCCTTCCTGTGTGTAATAGTTTCTCAGTTGATTTTCAAACTCAGTGGTGGCCAATAAGCAACTCTCTCATGCTGTTATGGTTTAGATGATGTAAGGTTAATTTTAAGAAGGTAAGCTGAACAGGAGGTTCACCACTGCTCAGATGGAGAGTGGTAATCTCCATTAGCACCGCAGGGTAAGCCCACATTAGACACCCAACTGCAACTTGGGGGCCACTGCAACAAACCACAAATTGACTTCTGTATCAAGTAGTATGGAAAAATGTCTGTGTTGTGATGTCGCAGTGGTGTAGTAAACCAAAAAGCGAGAAAGAGCTAAAAATGAGCGCTATTACAGTCACAGTTCTTTACCAGAGTCTTTTCTCAACCCATAATGAGGAGAAGCTCTGTGCGTGGCCATTGTGGTTTAAGCCCAGCTGCAATCCAGATCCACGCAGCCTCTTTCTCACTCCCCCTCTTCCTCCAACCCCGCTCCTGGAGGGATGGGGAGGAGAATGGAAAGAATGTAACTCCCACGGGTTGAGATAAGAACAGTGAAGTAACTAAGGTATAACACAAACCACTGCTGCTGCCACCAATAATAACAATGATAAGGGAAATAACAAGGGACGAGAATACAACCGC
>WYDI02019567.1:0-16723 GCA_009867235.2 Psittacus erithacus | reverse complement strand
TTGCTCCAAGCCCCTGTGTCCAACCTGGCCTTGAACACTGCCAGGGATGGGGCAGCCACAGCTTCTCTGGGCACCCCATGCCAGCGCCTCTCCTTTAGAGAACTTCTTTATATCTAACCGAAATCTCTCCTATTTAAGTTTGAAAATCTCCAGCCACTGAATCCAGCATTCCCAGTGATGCTTCAGCAGGGTCAAGGGTAAGGCTGATTAGGAACTGATGCTGTCATGTGCTGAGCTCTCCTGCATGTTTGTGAACATGTTTTCCTCTGTTCTCTTTCATCTGTTGGATACCTCCTTGGGTCAGGCACCACGTGGCTCATCCTCGCTCGATCTGTTATGGAATTGAATCATGACCCTGCAAATATTAAATCACTGTGTTCCGTAAGAATGATGTGAAATGCTGGACCTTGTCTCCATTCTGATTGTTTGCAGATGTGGGGTTGTCCTGAAGAAACAGCCAGTGTCTTGACTCATCCTAAAAAATGTCCAACATCTGTGCAAGCACTTTAAAATGTGATCTATGTCAGGTAATTAGCACCACATGCCTCCCCCCTCCTATTCAGATTACTCCATTTCTTTCTTTTCACTTGTTAGGGTAGCATAAGACTTACACTATTATTAAGTACATGGAATTTCTGTTTTTCATCCTTTATAACACATTCTTACCTCTGGCAGTTGTGACACTTCCCTGTTTATCAGTGTGTTGTTCTACCTTTTGTTCCCAGCAGTTGTTCCACTCACAAAATAGCTCCATTATCTGTGCATTTGCCTGTTTGCTGTAATGAAGACAACTGGATTTGTAACAGTCTATTAAATGGTCTATTAAATAATGTAGTTGCTGGAGGAACCCTCGTACAGAGTGGCAGGGTAATAATTCTGCAGTTCAGATGTTGTGTGGGTTTCCTTTCTATTACAGCTCTTTGGAATGTTTTCTTGAGTTTTCAGAAGTCTTTCTGCTTCCCAGCTGGCCTGGAGCCAGGATGGACCCCCTTGTTTAACTAGAACCTGAGACATTCAGCAGATGGGACAAGTTCTTTACTGTTGGAACTGTTAGTCCATCATTGGTTTTAATGACTACTGCCCTACAAGGTACAGACAGCATGCTGGCTGGACTGGCCATCTGGTTGAAGGCAATAGAAATCTGTATTAACTTCAGTGGAAAAAGCCGTGCGTTTACTTTTGTGGATGTGATATCAAAACTGGTCCAGCAGTCTGCTGATCCTGATCTGTGAATATCTATGGGCAGCTATTGTTTGTATTGTAGTTTCAACAAAATTGGGTCTCCGTATTCCATATCTCAGTGGTTTTATCTTCAAACACAGAAGTGATGCAGTGTTTTATAAGGTTTTAATTGATGCACAGACTGTGCAAGCAACTTGCTCATGTTGAAGCAGAGCTGAAAAGCATATTTCTTGACTCATACTCCAATACTTTCACATCGAAACTTAATTTCCCGTTACAAACTTGATCCTAAAGGCACGTGAATGGTACTGCTGAGATTATGTTTTACTGATTTTTCTGAATTGAGGATTAATTCAGCACGTTGCCACAGCTAGATGTGTTTCTGGGCAGCCTGGTCTAGTAGAGGATGTCCCTCTTCATTGCAGGGGGTTGGACTAGATAGCTTTTGAAGGTCTCTTCCAGCCAAAGCTATTCTAAGGTTCTATTTGCAGTGTTAGTTGTTAGACATTACTCACTCACGTGGTTTAACATGTGTACTCTGCTAAAACTTTCAGAGTTTTTCCTTTCTCCTCCACATAGTTTTCTGTTTTCCTCCCTTCAGTTTTTATCCTCCACTTCTGAAATACTGCATTTACAATCCAGTTTATGCATTATTACTCCAAATCTTCATTGTGATATAGCAACCATAGGAAGTCTGTGCAATGAAATGACAAGTGCTCATTCTTCATGAAAAGATGAACCTTCACTCAGACATGATCAAAAGTGAACAGTTTGAGACCCCAACACTCCTTCTCTTTCCTCTTCCATAGAAGTCCGAGTAATCAGTGTGTGTTAAAAACACTTCATATGAAATGGCAGCAGCCACGAAGGCAACTTTGTGTAAAGTGTTTCTGTTGAAGAGTTTTTATTGGTGTGACTGTGGTTTATGTCACTAACACTTGGCCAATTATTTTGTTCTCTGCCCTTTGAACCGAGCAGGAGAGAGCATTTCTGCTTTGGTCAGGGTTTGATTCATTCACAGCTCAACTGGATACTGTCTTTCTGTGGTACGGTCTTGCTGGACTCAAATCTGCTCCCACCATATTTCCAAGATAAGAACTGGTTTCCATCCCAGTTTTGGTTTCCTGTGTGTTTTTTGGCTTGCTTTGTGTTGCTGTGTGTTTTTCCACATGCTCTTGTTGCATGGGGAAAAAGAATGGTGTGGTGTCTGCATTATGCCTTTGCCACTGTTGGGTGGTTTGATACTATTGTTCCCTTTTGCCATCAGGTTTTTATCTGTATTCATATGCAAGTTATAAGTTGATTCTGGAAAAAGACATTTCTAGGTGAGCTGCCTGTCAGTGTTCATACAGGGCTTGGTCTATGGTATTCCTTACCCAGGGACTTTGGTTGTGTTGGGCTACTGGAAGATCTGAGACCTTGTGGTTGACCGGCTTCCACCATCTGCAGTTTTTATAGTCCTGATTCCTTTGTTCATCGTAATTTTGCTTATCTGAAAATCTCTTTACTTTTGGAGATATGTTGCTTTCTGCCCCTTTCACTTCCTTAAGGCATTATAGGCTATTTCTCTGAGAGCTCTCTACATTAACTTTTTGGTTTTGTCTATGCTTTGTAATGCTGTTTCAACACTTATTTTCCTTTAGTACTTTTGCTGTGGCACTGGAGTACATTCCATTTATCCTGCAGGATCCATTTTCTTAGTACGTTTAAAGCATCCTGGTGAACTTAAAATTCAAACTGCTGCTGACCCCCGCGATCAGAGACCTTCAAAAGCATCGCACTTCTGTCCTGGAGGTGCATTAAATTGCTAACGGAGATGTATCTGGAGAGCATGAAAGCTCAAAAATTAAAAGCTTGGGGTGGTGTCTTCAGAATTTGAGGTCAATGACCTTGCTATCTGCAGATCAGCCCAGCACAATCCACTCCTCTTCAGTGGTGTGATTCTTAGTGGTGTGGTTCATACTGGGCATTGGTTTAAGTCATGATAGCATCCTTCTGATAGCAGCTTTGCAATTGCAGGTTTTGGGTATTACTTGCAAAAATCCAGTGTAGTTGGGAATGTGGTCGTGTGTTAGGTGCCAGGAAATGCTTTTATTCTGTGATTATTATATGATGGGACCTGATTCTCTAAAAGCCATTGGCCTTAGTTAAATTGGTTACCTGCAACTTGCTTGCAACATTGCTCCAGCTGCTATCCCTCTGTGGTCAGCCACAGGCACTCATCATATGGATTCAAACTGCAGTTGCTCTGGTTACGTCCTGATCTCCCTGAATATCTGGGAAAGAATTATTTGGCATGATTAGATGCATCTGGTGCAACTATCAGAAAGGGTGGTTTGTAGAAGACTGTTCAAGATGGTTTTGATAAACTCAAGTGTTGGGTTTTTGTTTGCTTTCCATTAAAAAGCCGTAAAGCAGAAGACTGTTGAGATGTTATAGGAAGAACTTCTTTACCCTGTTGAGAGATGGCAGATGGAAACCCAGGAATTTTATGTTTCAGTGACACCCAGCATGTTGTACACATTAAAGTCCTGCTTCCCATCTTCAACAGATCTCTAAAATTAGGGATGAGATAGGGTAAGATTACAACCTGTATCATGATGTGCGTTTGTGGTTGCTTTCCGTTCTGTGCATGTGTGACTACATTTCCCAGACTCATCTGTGTAGTATCTCCATTTGGAGACCAAGGTGAAGTGTTTGCCTTCCAGTTTTGCTCTTTTGTGGTACATTGTGCATTTGGTCACTATTGGTGTTTTGAGCCAGTGGTCTGCTATTGACATCAGAGTGCCCTTATCTCCTTTACTGTGGTGTTTGCGGATGTGTCATGGCTGTTCAGAGAATGTTGCTTGTGAGCTGTCTGCTGTTTGCCCCTCTCTGACCACAGCAGAAGCTGCTTTCGGTTGCTATAAGTTTCCCTCTCTGGCCTCTCTCAAGAACACAGGCAATGGACAAGATGAACGGATGAACAGATGTTCTTGTTGCTTTTGCTGACATTCAAAATCCGCCTTTTCTGATGTAACAGATAATTTTTGTGTCAGCTGAAGAGATGAGAGCCTGATTTCCCTAAACATCTCAAATGGATATGAAAGCAATATTTTGCTTTGCCTGATTTATGGGTATGCATTGCCATTGCCAGTAGATTATCTGGATTTTTCCTTGACTTGTTACAGATGTACGTTCCTTTCTCTTATCTTCCTCCAGATGATTTGTACATTCTAGCAGACACAACAAGCCTTCTTTTTGGTGTGGGAAGAGAACAGAATGGGTTTATGCTACCGTTCGCATGAGCCATCAGGGCTGTATCAGTTTCTGTTGTTTGCTGCTTGTTAAGGATTTGCTTCTCTCCTCCGCTCCCTGGGATGAAACTTTAATTGCCATTGCAGATCGTGATACTGGATCACTTGCCAGTTTGTCTTGCTTGCACTGACAGCATTTAAGAGAGCACTGAAAGCCTTGTCAGCTCATTTTAGGTCATTTGGCATCAAACGCCATCTAAGAGGGACCCTGTTGTTTGGTTTTATTTGTTTCTGTGCACCGGCAGGTTTTTGGCTGCCCCAAAGTGGGTGCAAGGTATTTGCCAAGGGAACGAACCCTTGCCAGGGCACAGCTGTCCCCCATCCCTACCCCACAGCTGGTTTCCTGCACCTCTTGCCACTTCTATGAGTTTCAAAAGCAGCAAAACATGGTAGATTTACACCTCAGAGTTGCTTTTTATGTAATGCAGTGTGACAGGAGCTGGTGCTTCACTTTTTTGCACATGGTAGTTCAAGAGATCATGATAAACCCCTGTGTACAGAATGGACCCAGAGTGCTCTACAGTGATCTTAACCCAGTCTTGGGTTAGTGGTGGAGCAGAAGGGTTTGGGAGACATAGGATAAACCCCAGTGATGTGCTTTGCAATGTGCTTTGAGGTCTGCTCAGGTGCAGCAGCATCTGGATGCAAGGCATTGCCTCCTATTCAGTACAGATTCATGCAGGACCTTGTCCTGGAGATGCCTTGATAGCAAGATGTGACCCCAGGATATTGCAATTTGAGTGGGCATATAGAAAATCATAGAATCATCTACTTCAAACATATTTAAGTACCACTTTAAACAATTCAAACATATTTAAGTACCAATCATGCCAGAATAGTTCGCTATTTCTGTTAAAAAGAACATGAGTAAGAAAGTGTAGGTGGTTTCTTTGATCATTCAAAACGCTGGCCATGGAAGCTGGAGAATGGCAGGTAATTGGCAATCATAGAATCATAGAATGGTTTGGGTTGGAAAGGTCCTTAAAGCTCATCCAATCCCAGCCCTCTGCCACAGGCAGAGACACCTTCCACTAGAGCAGCTTGCTCCAAGCCCCTGTGTCCAACCTGGCCTTGAACACTGCCAGGGATGGGGAGTAAGTTGAGGAATGTCTCTGTTCTTGCCACAGGAGGAGATTCTGTGCTCGCAGGGATACAGGGGTGGTTGCAGGGCTGGCTGGGAGCTGGTGGTCCTGTGCTCACCCCCGTGGTTGTGCAGCGTGGTGGGAGCGTGCAGCTTTCCGAGCCATCCACCCGATGGCAGCACAGCTATGGATGTCGCGCATCCCGCCGCTGCTGTGGCCTTGCCTCCCACCCCACGCTCGCCTGCAATCCCAAAGTAATTCCACATCGTTTTTCCCTGTCATTGCCCAGCCCTTTTGTTTCAATCCCTGGTGAAGCCATACATTTAGTAAATAATTCTCACAGTGAAAGTTTATGGAAAAATGCTGCAGCTGGCATAAAACAGACCTATGAAATGCTCAGCATGCGGTCAAAACCTCCATTTTCAGAGTGGGTGAAACTGGAGTTTAGAGTTTATACTTGTGCCATTGCAACTAAATTAAGCCTTGAAAGAGGATAATACAATGTACCATCATTTTAAAGTAATTTAATCATGAAAACTAAAAAATTTGGAAGCAAACAGATATTTTACTTAATAGAAACCATCTGCACTGTACAGTAGGCAAATTGTATAAAAATGAATAAAACTGTCTCTGGAGGCAAATGACTCAGGCACCAGCTTATATAATGAAGATGTATATGTGCCTTTTAGCATTTGCATTGTCTATTAGACTAGGTAAATCGCAGCACTAGTGTAAGTGAAACACTTACAGATTTTATTACCATCATATGACTGATGACAAAGGCAGGAATAGAAGGAATATGTCTGTTAGAGACGGCTTGTTCCCGACCCTAAAGAGCTTCGTGCTTTGGACTAAAGCTTTATTGAAGGGGGGTCAGTGGAGTGGTTTTGGGCAGGCTGCTGTATTTCCCAGGAAAGCCTTTTTCCTTACTGGGGCTTTTCCCTGCTTGATTCAGGCGCAGTGATGGGGATGCTCATTTAGGATCATCCAGAGAGGATTTGCTACTGGACCTTTCTTTGGCAGAGCCGGGTGGGTGATCTTTAAACCGGTCTTTTACTCCTGCCTCTGTGCCTCAGATTGCATTTGCTCTTCCTTCTCTCTTTCCCCCTGTTGCTGAAGGACAGTTTTTAGTACTTTTCCAAATATTTATTCCTCCTCATTCAGCAGCTTTCCTAAATGATGGCAAATAATATGAATTATTCAATTTCAGGACTGTAACAGCCCGCCTCTAGTCTGCTTTTAAAATGAAGTTTATAAGAGCCACTTTCAGTTGCTGAGATTTAACACTCGAAATAGATGTGCCCTGCATTAAACGCTTTGTACTATTTCTCCTAAATCCACAACCATATCTGGTTGGAAAAGCAGGAATTTTCTGACACACCATTTTTTTTGACAGCAAAGGAAAATCCCACCTTCCCAGTGACATTTGTGCTTACACTTCCTCAGCTGGCCTTTTAAAGGATGGGTGTACGAGGGAGATCTCTGTAATGCAAAAGCAGGTTTAGTTTTGGTTTAGACAGAGTGAGGAGGCAAAAAGCAGAATCCATTTCCAGTTGCATCTTAAGCATATTTGGCAGCGAGAACATTTCACATTAACAAATATGTAAAGTAAAAATTTGTCCCAAAAGATTAAGACTTCTGTGGATTTAAACCAAATCAGATGCAATTTTCTACCCTGATATTCTCACTTTCTATTTTGCTTCATGTTATTGCAATGTACAGGTCCGCATGCCCAACCTGCCCTGATAATGAAGCTGAGCAGTGAGGCCCCCACCAGAATTTGGGGTAAACTCCTGCTTTTCTTTCCTGGCAATGGCTTTGTTTTTTTGGGGGGGAGATTATCAACCCCTCATGGCATTTGAATTTGGGAATTCTTTAAAAAAGAAGGGAAAAACTTGGGATCCAGGGGCTGCACTTTAGCAGAGCAGAACGGTTTCAATGCAGACAGGTCAAACTTGGCCCCTGAATCCTTTAATAATGGATATAGAGGGACAAAACGTTCTCTGGGGGCTTGAGGCAACAGGAGTCATTCCATTGCCTTCAACAGATCTGGGTTTCAAATTCTGTGACAAAACCCCTGGATATTTAGCCCATGTTTACTGCACTGAAAAGGAATTAGCTTATTAGGTTTAGAGAAGGATCAGTCCCTCCCTTTAAATAGTTTGTAAACACCATTTCATTATTAACATCAATTAATATGGGGAAAAGGAAAGTGTATCCGCTTGTCCATGACCATTCAAATCTTAAGGGAAGAAATCCCAGTGCTGACTTGGAGTTTTGGGAAAGAGCTTTAGGGAATGTCAGTTGTTTCAGTTTTTACTGAAAAGTGTCTGGAATGTAAAGCCTCACAGATATTTAATGTCAGAAATACAATCTTTTGCACATTACTAAACCGCAGGCACAAATGGCAGTTTATCTTTTTAGGTTTTAATGTGGCAATTAAAATCAACTCAAACACAAAACTCCGAGACACAAATAACCCCAGAGTCCAAAAGCACAAAGGAAATGGCTTCAGAATGAAGACATTTGTTTTCTTCTTGCTCCCCTGTAACACGGTTTATTTAGTTCCATGTGATTTGTGCCAGGACAAAGTGTGTTCTCTAAACAGAAAAGGGAAAAGGTTAAACCAGTAATGAAGTGCAATGATACTTAAAAAGATGATAGTGAAAATAAAGAAGAAAGGTGAAGAGTATTGCAAGGATATGGAGCGGGACCCCAAAATATACTCATTAGGGAGTTAAAGATAACTATGGTGGGGGAGGAAGAGGCTTCAGAAGCATTTCTGTGCTTCCCATGCTGACAGGCTGCCTTGGAAGCTGTTGGGATTTGTGCTCACAAACCACTTGAGCCTTTTGGAAGGGTTATCCCATGCTCTGGCTGATGCTGTTCAACCCTTGGTCAGATTTTTGCCTGCTAACAAATCCCTCCATCCCCAAGATGCTCTGTGTAGGAACACTGGGAAAACTGAGGAGTGGTCACCATTGCAAGCGAAATATCCCTGTGTTGGGGTGACCAGGGTTTGAATGCCTCATCCTTGAGTTTCAGGGGACTGTGGGTGCTAGCATCCCGCCTGGAGATGCTCTGGGGTGACTGGGGATCTGCAAGGGCAGCCTGGACCCTTCTCCCCTCCCAGGCTCATGGAGTGGAGACTCAGAGTCCCTTATCCACACGATGGCACTCTTAAGCTTTCAAACAATTTCATCTCACTCTGCATTTCATGCAAACCCTATTCTTTCCCCTGCCAAAAGCAAAGGAGGAGTAGAAGGTGGGGGGCGATGGACACAGCACACACAACTTGGAGTCTCCCTTGAAATCCAACTGTTCCAGGTTGTCCCCAGCCCACCCCACACCATGACCTTGTGGGCTGCACCCCAAGTGCCACCACCACTACCATGAGCAATGATCAGGGCACCCCGATCTTGCGGTCCCTTGAGTGGCTGAAGGGCATTGAGGAGCAGCTGGAAATACTATTTTAGATGCACCAAAGAACCTGCTAAGCCCTCCTGCAAAAAGCAAGCTGCAAACACCGCAGCCCAAGAGCAAAGCTCATGTTTGGACATTTGTGGGGGGAAAAAGGTCGTATATTTTGTTTTGTAGCTTATTCTGCGTGGCCGAAGCTGTACAAAATTCAGGAGCGTGGGCTGTTTCCTTGAGCAGTTTTAATGTGTTTTAACTATTAACTGTGGTTTAAAAGCAAAAACTCTGCTGTCAACATGGCAGCTTCTAGGAGCACTGACTTTACTCCATATTAAAGCAAATGTTGGAGGGGAAGAGGGGAAAGATCCTGCCCCTCTCAGTGTATGCATCCTGATGGCTGTATCACCCTGTCTGGGAGGTATGTGTGTGCCTGTCGGGAAAGTCAGCAAATCACTGCACACCAGCACAGCCGTGGAAGCAATTTCTGCTCCTTTCTCCCCGCCTGCCAGGTTTGGGTATTGTGGTCAGGGGTCTGGAAGGACTTTCCAGGTCTGCAGCCTCATGGTATGTGGTGGTTGCCTGGGGTGAAACTTGCCCTGGATTCGGATGCAGGTTGCTGACCTGATGTGTTTTCCTGGCAGGGGAAAAAACAAGACCTTGCTCCTTTGTTCCCACCTTCACCTAAAGGTATCACCTACCCATTGTATACAGTGCTTCAAACATCTCCATCAGGTCTTGACCATTAGCACCTAATGCCGCTGCTCCTGCTAAGGCAGCATCTGCCATCCCATTTTGCAAGGGAAGAGAGCTTCACATCACCATTTCACTCATGCAAACCCAGAGATGGATCATCACCAGTCAGGGCAGCAGCTGAACCAGGAGTGAAGCTCAGAGGGCCTCCAGCATAGCCCTGTGTCAGCCATCGTCACATGCACTAGCCCGAGCTGTCAGGGTCAGATTTAACCTTGCAAAGCCAAGCGCAACCCCGTATTAAAAACTTCAGTAGCAAAGGGTCATTGCCCTGCAAAATCGACGCCAGCCAAAAAGTGCATGTTGTAAAAAAGGCAGATTTCTGACCCCTTGCATACCAAATGAGCCCTTGGTGGGGATGCTTCCCAGGTAGCAGTGTAACACACGTCCTAAAGGTGCCAGGTTAATGAACATCCTAAAGGTACCAGCAGATTAGGAAAGGGGCTGGTACCAGGCTCAGCAGGCACAAGGCCTGTTGTTGGGATGTCTGGTGCATTACTGAATATTGGGGAAGCAGGGGAAGCTAGGCTGCGGATGGGAAGCAACGTGGTTTGAGGCAGGAGCAATAAGGAATGGTTCCCAGCCCCAACCTGCCCTTGTATTGACTTTATTGCTGCTGCTCTCTGGGTGCTATTTGGGCTGCAGGGTCCTGTTGTTACTGTCACCCAGCACCCATGGGGCCACTTTTGAGCGTGGTTGGAAAGCAAGAGGTTTCAGAGCTGTGCTACATTACATCCTTCAGGAAGTGCCAAGCTGGGGTTAGAGGCCATTCCCGAGGGAGTGTCCAAAATCAACACCATTATCTTGATTATTAATATTTGCATTGGCAGAACTACTGTAGGTTTGTGTGGAGAAGCACGGTCCCTGCGCTGCTCACTGCCGCACGTCTGCGGCGCTCGTGGGGCAGCAGCTGATCCATCTGCATGGTGGACAAGCCTATTTCAGTGCTTTTACTGACATGTCCTGCTATGTCAGGGTGGTTTAATGTTCCATCTGTATTAGCAGCTGGCTGACAGCACCTCTTTTGGCTCAAATCCTATATTGAACCCAGAATGAAGTAAGGATGAGCCCTGTGCAGGTAACCTGCAAAAACTGGATCTTCAAAGGAAAAGGACCTGTATTTCACATGGGTGTAGGAAATCTGGGCATATTTGGCCTTCTAGGTATCATAGGCAACTTAATTCTCTATCTATCTTTTCCATCCAAACCCAGTCAATTTCTGCTGAAACTGGGGCATTCCCAACCTTTGCAAATCATTCCCTGGCACACCATAGGTTAAAAGTAATTCACTTATTGAATTCTTCAGCACTCAATTAGGCAAGAGATTTTTTGTATAAGGCAGGAAACAATCATTTGGGCAGAGTTCCCTCCCTCCCACAAGAAATTCTGCCTCATTTTTCCTAAAGAAATCCTTTTGTTAGGATTTGGGAGCATTGAGCAGGTCGTGCATCACCCCTGGCTTGCTCTTTAAGTGTTATAGGGCATTTACTAGGAAGATGATGGAGAGACCAATACTGAAGTATTGCTTCAGATATATTTTCCCAGTGATGTGCACAAATTCGGCTAAGTCCACTTTTTGTCATGGGCAAATACAACTTTACTACATTTTCTGGTTAACTGAAGTAAGAAACCAGGCTGGTTTGTAAACATTTAGTAGATATACTCTAAGCTATTGCAAGACGCAGCAGATATGTGCATAAGAAGTTAGTGTTGTATCAACACCAAGTTATTTACAGTGCTTTTCATTCCGCGTTAGCTAGAAAGGGGAATGCGGCAGGGACTCTTCACTGCAATTACAAGCATCTCTTGAGGTCACCTGCGCTTTCGGTTCCGTGTATTGCAAAGGGAGCATCATTTATTCCAGTTAATTTTGGATTTGAGGAGCGCAGGCTGTTCATCCGGCGCCTGTGAAATGTTTGGTGCCTCTGTTGGTGTTTGCGGTGCTTTCATCTGCGCTGCAAGTCCCGCTTGAAGAGGGCAATTCATCAGTTGGTTTTGGGGAGGCGGGGGGACAGAACTGATCTTTCCCTTCTAAAATGCAGAATGCTCAATGAATGGCAAAAAGTGCCTTTAAAAGGGGCTCATGGAACACTTTGAAAATATTAATTAGTGTGTTGAAGCATTCTGCATAGCATATCATAGTAAAACTGCTCCAGGGGCTTGCTTGGAATGAATTATTAATATGAATCCCTCTCTCCCTTGTGCTTCACACCCTGATTTTATGGGACTTGGAGTGGGTTGGGGTGTCTATTAGGTTCACTTATTGCCTGTTTAGTGGAAGTAGTTTGTAGACTGCATCAAAAGGTCACTATTTTTAATTCAGAATCCCAAATTTTAATCGGTAAAAAGACAGATTCCCCCAAATATGAAAGGTGAGATATTAACAGAAAAGCAGCAAACTCCCCACAAAGCTGTGATTAAAATCATATCACTGTTATGCAGTCGAGAAGGGGAACACAGCTGGACTGCTCAGTTCCTGTAGCACCAGGACTAAGCTGGTTTAGGTGCATTGCCACTGGGATGTACTGAATGTGATTTATGGCACATCCAAATCTCACCTACATGCTTATCCAGATAACTCCAAGAAGGGCATCTCCACTATAACAGTGTTGTAACATGTTCATGCTCCTTTCACGTGCATTTAGATGCCAGGTAGTGAATTCATTAAATTCAGAGTACAATTCCTTCTCCCCTTTTGGCTCTACAATATCACAAAGTTGAACCTGTTAACCTAACACAGAGAGAAAAGCTGTGCTTAAAAAACTCCCTGTTTTTTCAGCTCTTGAGGGCTGTTTTGATGAAGTCCCTTGTGAACAAATATAAATGAATCCATAAAGTAATTTGACATTTAATTCATTCTCGAATTATGGAAATATTTGTATTTTCATGGCTGCTAGACTGAGTTCCAAAGAGTTTGAGGGTCCAGATTCACTATAAAGAAAAGAAATAGGAAAATGATGGTTTACAAACCAGTGGCACTTATAACACCACGATTCTCAAAGGACTAAGCGTTATGCCAAACCCTAGTGTGTTATCTCTAGCCCTTGAAGGCAAAGGGAGGCTGAACTTTGGGCTGTTTGTGCTCTCATCGCACATCCAGCATTCCCAATGCCAGCAAACAAGTTGGCTGGGAGTGCTGGGAATGAAGGGAACTTAATAGCAGGCTTTTTTCCCATCATATTTAAAGTAAGGAAAGAAAAAAAAAAGGCCACGAATAAGGAGTTTATTTCTGCATCTGAAAATAGATGCTTAAAAATAGATCCCTGTGTCATGTTTGGAAGTCTAAGAAGATGGTGCACTGAGGCTTTTGCTGCAAGGAGCGAAAGGCAAGAAGAAAGGGAAAGCTCCTTGCAAACAGCATTGATGACCTCAAAGCATAAATGTTTTAGTTTATTTGTGGTGTTACAAATTTCAGTTAGAGTCATTGTTTTAAGAAGTAAATCACAGAGTGGTAAATGCCAAGGAGATTATTAATAATAGCTGCTTTTGTTTTCTTCTTAATTAAAAAATAAGGTGAAAGACAGCGTGTTATATTGGAGTCTAATAGAGAGCATAAATCTGCACCATCTGCACGAGTTTGACGTGGAAGGTTTGACTCTTGCTGCACTTCCCAAGAGTTCTGCCAAGGCGGGGGCTTAGCTGCAATTTCTGGTTGATGACAGAAACTAATCATTAGCATCGGCCTTTCCTAACTCCTAAGAAAACCAACAGCTATTCCATGTGCTTAAAGGAAAGCAATCCTGAGAACGGGCTCTGTTGTCAGAGTTAAACTGCTGATGGATTTTGCTGAGGAAAGGATCATCTTACGCTTTCTCAAGTTGTGAGTGTTATTGGCTCTGTGCGACGTGTCCTTTTGCCTTCATTTTGCCTGTTCCAGAGGAGAAAGGTTGCCAACTGATTAATATTTGAAGCATGAAGACAACCTGCAGACCTTGCTCTCAGCCTCAGATTTCTCCCTCACCCCTCCCCAAAAATGGCTTCGTTGCTAAAACCTCATTGTTAGAATTTCATACTCCTGGGTGAAAGATGATCATTTATTCACTGCATTTCACCCAAATTAAGGACAAATAATAACAGAAAGAGTTCAGCAAACAGTTAAAACAATATCACATGCAATCTCTGTGGAGCTGGGTTAAGATTTCAGCTTCTTGCTTAAAATTATATGGGTCAACCTTATGATGTGGGCAATGAATAGGAAAATCCGCATTTCAGGAACTGAATTTTATATGTCTTCAAAGAAAATGCTGGTAAGGCTTAGTGAAACAAAGTGTGGGGTGCCAATTGAAGCGTTTGGATGCGCACAGCGTACTGCAAAGCGAGCGGCAGTGCGCCGTTGTAGTATGATTGATGGGGATTTGTTGTTATTTATTGTTCAGATGAGGATTTTGCTATTCCACATGCTCATTTGGAAGTGTGAGCTGAGGCACTGGAAGTTGCTGTGAGATAACAGAGATAAAGGAGCTGAGAAAAGAACTTTGAGTGGCCCCTTCGCCCTGGCAGAGCCCCAAATCCATGATGGCTTTTTGCCGACCTCAGACCTAGGTGTGATTTGGACTGTGCGAGGGGCTCCTTGTGGCCACTCTGAGGGCTGCTGCCATGGTGTGGGCTCACATTACATCCCAGTGCTGCCTTCCTGGATGTCAGGATCCAGATTTAGCACCTGCTTATGTCGGTGCAAATCCAGAGTTCTCCATCAACACCTGAGGAGCCGCTCCAAAATGGCACCGGCGAAACTGGGACCGCCAGTGTTTGAGCTGAAAAAAACCATCTTGATATAGTTTTGCTCTGATAAATGCTGCATTACTGCTCTCCATAGGGCCCACTTCTGCTCCCATCACATTTATTTGTTCACTGGGGCTACATTTGATTTATAGCTACGTAACCATTGCCCAAACTTTGGACTAGTTTAAGCAAACCCTGAAACTGGCCTTTAATTTTGGTGGTTCATTCTTATCTTCATTCCCTCTCTCTCATCCCAGGCTTCTTCTGATTTGCGTGTTAGGCTCTGTTCTTGCATCTGTGAAATGGTTATAAGAAATAACACATAGAGTACAACAGACATGGCATCCCATTCATGTCAATGGCAGCAGAGTAAATTCTGGTTTATAAGTCAAAAGGAGCCATTAAAATCAGCTGTGCACACTTTATGTGAGACACCTACAGAAAATCTTTCTTTTGCCAGTGAACACCAAGTGGATCTATGGTCCAGAAAAGGAAGGGTGAAAGGTGCTCTTAGCAATGAAGAGCAGCACCAGACAAATGAGGAAGTATTTAGATCTATAAAACCACCTTTGTGGAAAAGCTGGTTCAGCTCATTAGATGTTCTCCATGTCAAAAGCTGGTTCAGCTCATTAGATGTTCTCCATGTCAAAAGCTGGTTCAGCACGTTAGATGTTCTCCATGTCAAAAGCTGGTTCAGCACATTAGATATTCTCCATGTCTTTTGGCTTCTCGTGACTCTAATTCTGCCTTTTCCTCCTGGTTCCTGCTGATATTCAGTATCTTGTTATCAACTTTCTGCTTCCACTGAGATCAGGGACCCACTTAGGTGCCTTCAACCTCAGCCTACCTGAAAGTATTATGTGTGAGCAAGCTGGCTGTGGATTCATTTTAGTGGTAAAATCTGCATCTTAGACAGTTGTAGAGGAACACCCATCTGTTGTAAAACCACAGATGTGTGTCTCTGCAGATACATATACTTCAGCATGATATATTATGTTTTATAATTAAAATTTTATTGAATTTTAATATAAAAACAAATTCATACATTAAAAATTAAGTAGAGAAAAAACATGTGTGGTATCAGGAGGATACCAGCTCTGGTACTGTAGGACAACAACATCTGACCCATAAAAACCACCCTGCTTTAGTTATAAAATACCTTTGTGGCTCGGAGATTAGTGTGATATATTATTGAGGTTCCAATATTTGGAAAAGTAATACTGTTTTGTCACTTCCAGTCAGGAGTAATGAAACAGCTTTTGAAGTCCCTTTATTAAGCACTCGAAAGCAAACGGATTTAGACAGAGCAAGCATGGTCTCCCAACCAGCAGAGTAAGGATTATTTATGCTATGTAGTTAACATTTTTGAGCAGACTAAATGGTTTCTCACAGTGCCCAGTACAGCACATTCGTTCAGATGCTGGAGTGGCTGGAGCTTGAATCGGGAAATAACGCAGCCGTTGCTTGCAATCCTTACCTGGTTGAATCCCTTAAGAACATCAAGGTAAGTGCTAGCAGTCCATAGAGTAACTTACTCCTCTAGGATGTGTGTTAAATGTACTATGGGGTGCCCAATAAGAAAGGGGTCCGGAGTGCTTTAACAATAAGATTTAATCTTTGCATCACTATCAACTTTGGGGGCAAAATTGCAGTATGGATTGCCCGCCCTTGGTCAACCATAGTGATAACAGGATGACTTCTTTCTACCAAGTCCAACATTGCTGCTCCTTCTTTGGAACCATTTTCCCTGCACAGCACCACTGATAAAAAGCAAACCATAGGGTAGGATGTACGCAAATACAGGAGGGAAAATCGTACTGAACTGTTTGAATGCTGTTACATGCAGGGGTGGTGTCTTTGTCTTGATTGCTGTATTCATTTCCATTTCAAAAAAGGTACAGCTGAAGTATAGAAAGTTCATAGGTGGTTGATAGAAACGACTAGACAGAGGGCTGGCTTTGTGCATAGCGAGAGGCTGTCAAGATTGTAAGATGAATTTTGTTGCTAACAAGAATGAAAATGATAAAGAGGTATCAAGTAATGAATAGAGCTCAGGAAATTATTGAGGATACCTTTTCCCGCCTTTCTGCTAATACAAGAACACAGGAATGGCCAAAGGAAGGGGCAGGGACCACATCTCAGGCTGATGACAAGAGACAGATGTTTTGCAGATGGGGTGTAGGATTCATTGCCACAAAAATCACAGAATCCCAGCCTGGTTTGTGTTGGAAGGGACCTTAAAGCTCCTCCAGCTCCAACCCCTGCCATGGGCAG
>WYDI02019564.1:1292-30097 GCA_009867235.2 Psittacus erithacus | reverse complement strand
GTTTTTCTTTTTTTTTTTTTTTTTATTGTGGTCTTTTTTTGTTTTTTTTTTTTTTTTTTTTAGTCAAATTTGAATGTATCCTGAGGCCTTAGACTTGTGACTTCACCTATATTGGGATAGCCTGAAGAGGAGTTCTCTAGTTTTCAGCAAGCCCTGAGCTCTTTTTGCAGTTTTTGTCATACACAGCTGTGACCATCTGGTGGTAAATTGATTTTGCCCCCCCCCCCCCTTTTTTTTCTCTTCTTTCTGGAGGTGTGCTTTGTCCACTGAACCTAAATATTCTTTAATCCCTTTGAAAGTCATTAATTCTTGTTCTGAAGAGCCCTGGCACTCTTTTTTATCTATAGTGGTTCTATCCTCTAGTAGTAACCTGGGAAGAAAGCTTAGTTCTTTACACAGGAAGCCTTCATCTCTCTTTGTATACTGAATGGGATATAGCTGTCTAAGGAACTTCCTGTTTTGTGTTTTCACTGGTTTGGAAGGAAAAGGTGTATTTTGCATCCTCATGGGAACTTGACTGCTCTTAGAGGAGAGACTGGTATGGTTACTTCACTGCTCTTGAATGTTGTATTGAAATTAAAGACACCTGATACTATTCTGCTCTCTTTTTCTGGAGAGCCTTTCTCTTTATTTAAGTTAAGACAGTGTAATTGTTTAGAAAGTACACTAATGACAGGGGTGTTATGAAATTCTTATAGGAGAGTCTTAAATTTCTAAATGATCATAAGCAGGAATAATTCCCTAGTTATTTTAGACATAATAACTCTTTGGTAAGTGCAGAATTAAATTGTTTATCTTTTCAGTAAATATTTTCATTGTTGTTTCTTGTAAAGGACAGAGGCATTCTAAAATCTAGGATCAAGAAATACCTTCAATTTTACTGACAAAAATTGCAGTTTAATGATTAAGGTGATAAGGCACGCATCTTATTTAGAGTTGTATTTCATTGTATTGAAATTTCTGGTGTATATATAATCTGAGGTAGACACAGTCAGTGGTTTAACATATGAAGTAAGAGTTTGCTGGGATTAGTGGTTTTGTATATTGGTGAATTTACTGAATCTAATTTTAAATAACAGAATTAAGAATGCTCTGACCATGAGTGTATAATTTCTTTTAATACTGTCTTACAACACTGCAGAGACATTTTCTGGGGAAAAAAGGAACCTTTGAAAGTTAAGAACTAAATACATGACATGCCTATCAGCCTTCTAGTCTTGGCAATTTTATAGGAAATTGCACTCATCTTTAAAATATAATCAGTATTGTTAAGATGAACTACAGTACTGCTTTTGTCTCATGTCAGTTGCCTGTTTCTTATTCTAGGTTATCAGAGAGGAATCTGAATTCTCAAGAAAAGGTTGCTTTTGACTATATGTGCAGGTACATTTTTCCTAAAAAGTGTGCACCTGTTCAAGAAGAAAATATGATTTTTTTTAAATTTCATTTTATTTTATTTTTTTTTCAGGAACATCACAGTCCTGTAGAAAAGGGAGGAAAGTAATGCTGTGTTTCTCTTGAAAGAAGAGAAATGTATGGACAGCTTCAGAAGGCAGTTAAAATAGAAGCAAACAAGGTATTCTGATGCCAGTATTAATGTCACTGGTAAAGAAACCTTGATTGAGAACTAGTAAAATGGCTTTTCCAGTGGTAAACAGTCAGACCTTTATATTGCAGGATTGTGTGAAGAGAAACCAGGCAGGTATTCTTAGATGGTTTTTCTTTTTCTCTTTTTTTTTTTTTTTGTTTTCACTGGCTTATATTGCTGGCAAGTGTCTGGCTTGAAATCTTGTTTGCATATAATAAAGATATACCTGGAAAAGGAAGGCTTTATGTAACCTGTGTATCCCAAGATCTGTTGCTCTGTGACAAAAAGCTGTCCACCGTATGCTCAAGTATGAAGACTAGTAAAGACAGAAATGCAAAAGCGACAAAGGCATAATGCTGTCATTTCAAAATGATACAAAGGCACTTCAGAATAGTGAATAGTACTACATTTTCAGCGTTGCATCAGTTCTTTCCTCCATAAACTCCTTTACTATACAAATCAAAACAGTGTGTTTGACAAAGATGATACAAAGCAAAAGATGCTACTTATCTCCGCTATAGTTAAGATGACTGCAACTAAGGAAGATAATTATTTCATCATTCCATCCACAATTCCCCAGTTTATTTATCTAATGTATTCATAAAGATATTGTAATTTTATCACTATGCTCATTGTAGGCTGTTTTAAAATAAGAAGTTGGCTCAGATGCAGTAATATGTCTTACTATGCGTAAGTCACTGGGAATAGTGTTTGTTTGTTTGTTTGTTTTTATATAGTTACACCTATGTCAAGAAAATCCCTTTCTTTGCCTGTATTATACAGAATACAACAAAGCAAATATTTAGACTGCTACTTTAGCTAGTAGGCAGTCATTAGAGGAAAACAGACGTTCTCGCCTTGCTTTTGGTCTTTCCCAAACTTCAGGCTGCTACTTCTGCATTTGTTCAGTGTGAGGCAGTATTTGCAGCTTTACTGAACATTTGCAATCAGAATACTTTTGTTGGATGTAGCAATAATGGGGCTGCAGGATTGCCTAGAATCTTCACTGGGAGAAACTGTTAATGTCAGTGTCATTTGGAAATACAGGCTTTATTTGCCAACTCCTGAAGTCTTGAGACCTTCTTAATTTTCTGTACTTGAAACTCTGTGCAAAAGACAGCCCCTTTGAGTATCTATCAAGCTAATTAGTTTCAAAAAAGGTTTACAGTAGTCCTGGATGATAAATATGCAGTTGATGCATGTATTTGTTTCAGAGTGTTGCAACCTGGGGAGAAGATGGAAAAAAATGTCCCATTGTGTGCTGATCAACTTGGTGTGTGTTGCTGCTCAGACTCACAGAGAATCCAGCATTCTCCAATAATGCATATCTGACCAACTGTCTTATCTAGAATAAAAAAAAAAACACAAAGAAAATGAAATTTTTAGTGTGGGATTTCTGTGCAGCACACTCAGACGTGATCCCCTGCAGCGATATGAAAGGGCTTCTCATTTGGTAATTCAGGAGCCGCTGTTTATTTTAGATTTTTTTTCTGTCCTGCTGAGTTTCTTCATCAAACTCTACCAAATACTTTACTGAATCAAATTCCCTATGCTTAGAGGTATATAGTGACAATAGTCTGCTTTTGAGTGATTGCTGTCTCTTATGTGTACAGACAATTTCACAAGTGATTTTGAAAAACTCCAGTAATTTTCTCTGTATTCTCTGTTTTTATCCTCTGAGTCGATGAAGTCTAGTGGCATAAATCAGCCTGTTATTTCTGTCTTCCTAAACTGTCTGTACTCCTCATGTTTTTGTCTTTCCAGGAGATTAAAAAGTTACATTCTTTTAGTTTTTAAACTATCTTGAATCTGTCCAAAATCTGGATCTGTGCCAGTGGTTTTTGTAGACACTCAAAAGGTATGTAGCCAGACACTGTAGGAGGAATACCAACTTAACAGCTACAGTTGTGTGCTAAAACATATATGAGGTTAGATGATCTGAAAAAGTAATTGCAATGCTACCTTTTAATTGTACTTATCCCGGTATGCATTTTTGCTCTCTTCTCTAATGATGGCCACTGGAGGGCAAACTGAATGTACATGCTCCCCTCTCTATGTTTTTGCAAATCAGTCATGATTGTTCACGCCAATATAATTTGCTTTTTCTCTACAGTAATTGTAAATATTTTTTTTTTTACTTCTCCCAAGAAAATTTGCTTTTCACTGAAGAGTTTGTATTGTCTTGGCTCACTGTGTTGCAACAATAACCTGAGAAACGGAGACAGCAAGTAGCTGTTGAGAAGAAACTTCATATAAAGTGTGAGCAAACTAGTAATACTTCTTACTGCTGGATGGGTTTTGGTGATGTTTGTAAGCAGAAGATAGTGTGTGATTCTTTTGGTTCTAATCACTATCTAAAAGAACATTAATTACTATGAGGCTGTCAAGTTCTTCTGTGTGCAGTAAGAAGGTTTTATTCATGTGAGATTGGAATAAACTATTCCAAAGTCCCTTTCTCTGACACTGCAAACACTGGCATTCAAAGTAAAGTTCCTGTATGTTTGAAGCAAGATAAGATTTTGTTATTTTACAATTCAAAATAGTTCCTAGAGTTATTGTTCTTTACTTTCCCTTTAGATCAAACTAGCTTACTGGACAAAAATTAAGGAAAGTTTTGGATAAGGCATATACTGAATTTGTTCTCAGTTAACTTATGAAAGATGACACATCTCAATGTTAATGTATTTTTATGTCAATAGAAGACAGTACATGATTCTTTAAATTATCCAAAATGAAAATCTATTAAGAATAAAAAAAAATCCACTTTGAAATAACTTTTAACTGTCCAATGAGATGGGAATTGATTACTAAGTTTAGTAGAATCATAGAATAGAATAGTTAGGGTTGGAAAGGACCTTAGATCATCTAGTTCCAACCCCCCTGCCACGGGCAGGGACGCCTCACACTAAACCATGTCACTCAAGGTTCTGTCCAGCCTGGCCTTGGACACTGCCGGAGATGGAGCATTCCTTGGGCAACCCATTCCAATGCCTCACCACCCTCACAGTAAAGAACTTCTTCCTTATATTCAACCTAAACTTCCCCTGTTTTAAGTTTTAACATGTTACCCCTTATCCTATCACTACAGTCCCTAATGAAGAGTTCCTCTTCAGCATCCTGTCCTGGGTTCAGCAGTAGCAGTCATTTTTCTCCTTAGTAGCTGGTGCAGTGCTGTGGTTTTGACTTTTGGCCTGGGAACAGCACTGATAAGACCGATGTTTTTAGTTGCTATTTCACATAATCTTATAGCTGTCAAATCAAATAATTGTTTACATCAAAAAGCAGTTTACACACTGATTTTAGAATATGGATGAGTATACTTTCCTTCCCAGCATTTATCAGTACCAGGCTATGATTTGGTATGTTTCTGTTTGAATTCGAACTTCTTAGCTATGGTTAATTTTATTTCATCAGAACTTCAATATGGCCTGCGTCAAACCACTGTGAAGGTAGATGAGGTATTGCAGGATAGAAGGAAGTGCTTTGACAGGTTCTATATTGAGTAACTTTGATTTGCAGAAATTTTGGTTTTATTAACCCTCGTGAATTTTAGCTCGCTTTGCAAGAAAATAATTAATGTTATTCTTTATCAACATTTCTAAGTATATCTTAGTATTTGTTCTTTGTTCTTCTGGGTTTTCTGTGACCTTGTAGAAATTTAGAATTGCTCATTTTATAATGAGACCACTTAACAGAAAATAATTCTGACAGTGTAGATAAGTGTTTGACAACTTCTGAGTGGATGTGTTTTGTAGACAGTATGTTGTAACATAATTATGGTTTTTTTTCTCGCTCGTAGAGGGAGACTTGTACTATTTGTATGTTTGAGAACTACATCTGTATATGCCTATCTACCTACCTGCCAAAATGAATTAAAGGACCAATTTTTCAGTGGCAGTTTGCTATATTTTCTACAATGTCTTGACCATATCCATTACACTTCACAAAGCTTTTCTTTTGAAAGAGTGCACAATATAAACATGTTATTGTGTGGAGGTGTGTCCCTGAGTCATTGCAAAATCCAAGAAAACACGCATAAGAAACTCTCCTCAGAAATGGCAAGCTTCACACATTTGTTTCATAAAGGAGACTTGTGTTTTCTCATACATACAAAATTGATTCTAGAAATATTTCTGACACAGGTGTTTTGCATTTTCTTTTTATCATGTGACTCCAGAGGTTGAAGCCTGTTCTGGAGCAGTGCAATTCAATGCAGGAGGAAGGAACAATATCTCTGAAATCTGTAGAAGAGGAGGAGGCCCCTGAAGTCAGCAAGCACAGAAAAAGTGATCTTAATGGCAGAAATTTTTTTTATAAATTACATTGCAACTATTGCAGCTCAGATGGAAATATCTAGTGGTGTTATTCAGGATTTAGTCACTGTTAAAATACTGATTATTCACCTACTAAATTTATTCCACTTAACAGTTCTAGAGAACTTAAATGTTTACATGTTAAACTTGCATGTAAGTGAGAAAGTGTGACTATGAGTGGTCTTTATGGAAAGAACAGCCTTTGAAGGCAGAATGACTCTTCTTTTATTGGTGACTCCAGTAGTTTTCAGTAGGTGGGGTTGGAAGCTAGAAAGGTGATTTTAAGTAATTTTTTGCTTGGAAATGTAAGATTTTTTTGAAACTATTTCTACATAATTAAATTTCCTTACTTTTTACTTTCCAAGGACTTTTGTAAAATTCTTGTTTGTGCCTGATCTCTTTTGTGGGTCAAACAGCTTAAAGACTAATTCGATAAAATTCAGTGCTATTTTGCTTTTTCAACAGCTGTTAAAACATAATTTGGGTGAATTTTGAAAGAGCTTCAGCTGAAGATAGTCCAGAATTAACTGAATTAAATTCATAGGTTCTGATCTGGTATGGTTTAAAAACTAAATGAAGCAAACCAACAGCAAAAGCCAGAGTAAAATCAAAACAAAACAAAAAACTGCCAAAAAGGAAAGCCCTAATAAATGCTCCCAAGTAAGCAGAAAATGGAAGTAAGTCCTTCAAAGTTACTTGTATGCAGTAGCCCATAATGGCAACTGTTTGTCGGACTTCACTTTTCCTTTTGAATTAAAACACAGTATGCATGAGAAGAGTCAAAAAACTGTTATTTTGATAAATCACTCTTAAGGCATGTACATGCATATACCGTGTGTACAACAGCATATATTTTGTTCCTTTCTTTTTTTTTTTCCCAAAGTAGATGAAAGTATTCAATATATATACTTTTAAATCCCAGAGCTGTTCTGTAGCATGCAGATGTGCGTTATAGGAAAGAATTGACTATGCTAAAATTGGAACAACAGACTGCAGCTTAATAATGTGGGAGATAATTTTGTAATGCCTTAATACAAATACTCAGTCCTATTGTATTACTATTTCATTTTTTGAAACTGGAATGGTGGTTTTGATATGTACAGCTGAAGGAAATATACCTGCGGTTTTACACAAGAAACTTTCCTGAATTTAATATTGGAATATGTTTTAAGATTAATTTAGAATTGTTGTTCTCATGGCATGACTACTAAGTCCTGTCCTGTTTGAACTGTAAACAATCTAAACACTAAATATTTCTTTTTCCTCTCCCTTCTTTTGCCTCAGACTTGGCTTGCTTCTTCATGTTCTTGTCAGATGTAAGACTGTCTACTCCAAATGACTCCTAGATTGGAAAAGTGTTTTGGGGGGTAACTGCAAAAATAGGAACTTTATCTTTTTCTTGTGTATAACTTGTGTTTCATGAACAGAGTATAATGCACAACTCAAAGCAAGATGATTCATAATCCATCAAGTGAATTATTGAGATGATGAATCAATTCAACAAAAATGTTCTGGTCTCGTGTCAACGGAGGGATTTCCAGATGCATCAAACAACCTGACATAGATACTTTCTTTTCACTACCTTTTCTGTTCCAAATAGAAATTTTTGCTGCCTCTGTATGAGGTAAGTTAGTGATGATTCAAGGATAGAACATTGGAAAGAAATAATGGCTTTTCAGTAATTGTATTCCTTTTACACTAGCATGAACTCAAGTTTATATTAAGTTAAAACTGCCTCACATCACTGTTGACAACTTGAACCTTAATAATTTAGGATGCATATTTTCTCTCTGTGGTTTGTTTAAAAAAAACCCAAACAAACCAAAACCACAGCCAAACCAAAAAACCAAACTGGTATTTTCAGATAATCATTATGAACATGCACTGTATATATACTATGTCATGCAGCATTTTTTTAATGGCGACTTTGCTTGTTTGTTTAACAAATTGTCTTAGTTTGTAGGGTTTTTTTATTACTGTTTTAGTAATGTGCAGTTAGTGAATTATAGACTGCACCTTAGTGAAGTAATTATTGTGCAAAGAAGAGTCTGCATCCGCTTTATGATTGTCTTTTGCTGGTTTATGCTGTCAAAGTTACAGTTATACCCGTTCAGCTTTTTGTGTCTCTTCTCTAGAGTCTTGTAAGTGGATTGTTCTATAAATAAACCAATTGGTCTATTTGATCTTGTAAATACTGAGGGGATTTAAAGTCTTCTAGAAGGGAAAAAAAGAATTTCTTCATTGATAGACAAGCCCACACATGTGCATGGTTGCCTGTTGCTTTTTATGATGCTGGCTGTTAGCAGTCTGTTTATAATTCCACATTTGAATTGAATCTGGAGTTTTTCAGAAGTCACTTAGCAGCCATCTCAGGTTCTAATAAATCATAATTGGGCCTGATCCTTCTGCAGAATAGATTCTGAAGTAACTATATTAATGTCTCTGGAATATTTTCTACAAATGTATCAGGATTGAGAGAAGAAATAACATCAACTTTTCCTGAAGTGATGCAAGAATAAGGTTGCTTGGAACCAAGATGTTCAGGCCATATATCAAACATTAAATATAGATGTAACATTTAGGTTCTGATAAGATTGCATGCAAGTTTCTGTATTTTAGTTCTCTCACTATTGCTTTCATAATCAAATAAGAAGCTTTAAAGAGTAGGCGAAGTATGTGACGTGATGTTGAAAGGCTCTGAAGCAATAGCAGTACAAGACATCAAGCTTGGAAAATGGCTTTGAGGTGACACATTAATGATGTAAAGTTGTTTACCTGTGTATATTTTAAGGGAAAGGTATATTAGGCAGACATCAGTTGGCCAAAGTTAAATGCATAGAGTACAACTGAGTTAGCTAAGCACAGACACCTAATTTTGGTTTAGATGCTGGAAATTGTTTGCTCTCCACCTGCCAGGCGTGCAGATTTCCCTTAAATGTTATGTCATATACAACTGCCCCATATAGATGTGTAGAATCTCCTAGATCCTGCAATGTTTAGGCAATTGCACCCTACCTCCAGTCCCAGTAGGAACTTTTTCATAAGATAAACAGCAGGTGAGAAGTATGAAAAGGAATTTTTAATTTGCAACTTGAAAACTGAGTATCATTTTCCTACTTAAAGCAATACCAAATAGATTGAGTTATCCCTACGCAGTCTTTAATACCTTTTCCTTGAAATATTCTGCCTGATTTGAGGACACTGAGTAGTAAATAGTTTTTGAACCAGCTTGTAACTTTTATTGGCCAATTATCAAGTTTACATAAGCTCTTTCTAGCCAGCAGTCAGGAGTTTCCCTTATACACCGAAATGGTATTCATGGTGTGAAGCAAATTTATAAAGTTTATTTTATTTTATCAATCAACTCTTGCTTAGCAAGGTTGCTGTTAGAATAGCGTGCACAGCTCTGGTGCCCACATCACAGATGTCCAGGTTTGTACTGAGACCCCTATCCTTCCATTTAAAATTTTCCTTTTTAATATATTTGGAGATAGCTATTCTGTTTGAATTGAACTGTACTTCATGGATTTATGGCTTTGTATGAAACCTGCTTGAAACATACAGTGTTTGCTTGCAGAAGGCAGGCCAGTAATGCACAGCTATAGGGATGTCAAACTACCAGTTGTCTTGCCTTTTGCGTTCTTCATTTCACGCTCTTGTCTTGGCTATATTCTCCTCTCCCCCTTCTCCTTTTCCCCCTGCCTCTTTCTCTTAAAACATAGAACTATTGAAGAGATAAAATGCATACAGTCAGGAGCTTGATGCTCATAACAAACGACAAGAAATGGATCTCATATATATAGTAATCACTTATCTGCATGAAATGTGTGGGAACATCCCACAAGTCAAGCTTAGTGACCACACCCTGTATCTGAATAGTTGTCAGTAACAGGCATCTAAAAAGGCAGATAAAATCAGAGAAGCTTTTTACTGTTAGTTAACAACATTTCCATCTGATAATGAAGGAAAAACATATTTAGGATTATTTTTTGAGTATAAAGATTACTCCTGCTTTCCTTAAGCTTGACCATTTTTTTCTCCTTTTTTTCTTCTTCATCAGTTATTTATGGTTTCCTAGCACTATATTTGTATCTGTCTGTCAGTAAACCCTTTTTCCTAATTTTGAAAGCTGGAAAAAAAAGGAAAAAAAAAGTAAAGCCTCCTTTTTATGCTGAAGGAGTTTTTAACTGTTATGAATGGCTGTGGAATTACCACTATTTGGAAATCAGTGATTTTCTTAAAGAAATTTCACTTGTCACTTATGTTGCTTGTTTGAGTTTTGTTGTGTACCAGTTAAATTACACTCTTAAGAATACTGATCAAGCTACAATCAATTCTGCATGGGGTAGTTTGTTTGTTCAGTGTGTTTCCCCCTCCCCCCTGCTTTTTACCTCTGGTTAACAACTAAGTTAGATGCGCTGCTTTCAAATTAGGTTATAATCTGCAATATTTAGAAATTCAGAAGTTGCTTCAATTTTAGCAGTGCTGTTTTTCCATCTGATTATCAGGTAAGGAAAAGGATAAAATATCAATTTACTGAATAATTTGTTAGCTGAGTACCATAGCTCTTCATATCCTACTCTCCTATCATTCTCATATATTCTGTCCTCTACTCTTTGGCCTTTGGTATTGAATAATATTTTGGCATGTATTTTTAGGATAAACTTGATGGTCATGTTGAACTTTGCTTTTGTAATTACTGTCGTGGGACTTAAGTTGCTCTTTTGTGTGTGTGAAAATCTTTTCAAAGAAACAAACTATGAATTATGGTGGTCATGACTGAATTTCTGTTGGCATCAAATTTACTGTAGTGAAATGTTGTATTGCTACTAAAATGATCAGGAGAAATGTACAGCAATTCAGGTTAAAAAGATAAATGAGTATCTCTAGAAATATATACTGACATGGGTTGATCCATTGTATTCAAAACCAAATCTCAGTATTACCTTTTATCACAAGAATTTCAGTTAGAATCATCTTACGTAATGCTCTACACTTTTAAGCAGCATACACTGGGTAAGTGTTGTTTGTTTTCTTCACAGATCACTCTTCAAAACATCAAAATAATATGAAATTTTCTGATAGCGTAGGGAGCAGTCAATAAAGAAAGTAAGGAGAAAAATTTCAAAATCACTTTAATAAAATACAAAGTGTGATAGTTAAATAGCCTGTTAATTGTAGAGGAATCTGAAATAAGGAGGCCATTATCAAAACCTTAATAGATGCAGTGGGCTTTCAGTAGCCATATAGTACAAAACAGTGAGTTTGTGCAATGTGAAGAAGTGCTGGATAAAATTCTTAAACTTTGTAATGGTGCCTTGCATCTCCAGTTCTGGAAAACAAAGGCTTCAGGTAGAACAAGAAATGTTTTTAAGATTGTGTGGATTACTTGTAAGGTTACAAAATTGGTATTCTGCACTTTTGCCCTTTTCTTTTTCTTTCTCAAGAAAAAAATTAAATGAAGCAAAAGGCGGCACAGTTTTCAGTAACTCCAGTGTAATTCAGAGGATGAGGATATTTTTGGAATGTGGTGTCTTGGAATATGGTGTTGAAGAATTTTGAATTTATACGTCAGTCAGGTTTGTTGTGGAGGTAACTGACGTTGATGGAGCTGGCTCATAGGTGAGAAAAAAATAGACTGTGGCAATCAGTGATGCTAAAACGGAATGTGTGGGCACATGCCAGAGCTTTGCCGCTTTTTGGTGAGCATGTGCATAGTTTTATGTTAATAGGTGTTATATTTTTACATTAGTGCAAAAATCTGCATTTTATATTTATATGAATTTAAATACATAAAGCTACTTTAATAGTAATGAGTAAGGTAATCTTAGAATTCAGTCATTGATACAAACTGCTACTAACTGTATCCTTTGTGAGCACATTGTGAGTTTCTTGCACCTTCCAAGCATGGACCTGCAGAATGGAGTGATGCATTCTAACAATTTAAATCTTTCTGATAATGTCAAGTTAGATAATGCCAAAAAATAAGCAGTCAGTATTTTTAAGTCTGGAAGCAAATGTTTAATAGCTATACCTGATTTACTGGTGCCCCTGTGTGGTGGGTTGACCTCTGGCAGCAGATAAACCTCCACTTCTGCATGGGCCCTCTTCCTTTCCTCACGATCAGGATTTGGGAGAGAATAGGAAAAAGCGAGTTAAAACAAAAAGACAGTTCAATAAGTGAAGTAAAACAAAGAATAAAGAATTAAATGATGCAAAGGCAATCACTTGCCACCTCCCACAAAGCATCCTGATGCCCAGCCAGTCTCCGATCTGCAGCCATTTTGGAAAGACTCTCCTGGTTTTTACTGCTGACCATGATGTTGTGTCATGGAATATCAGTTTGATTTAGCTGTCTCGGCTGTCCCCCTTCCTATCCTCTGCTGACGTCTAGCCCACTTGCAGGGAGGGCCGAGTGAGAAACAGAGGCGGCTTTAATTTTAGGTTGGTTGTGGGACTATTTAGCAACAGTTAAAACATTAAGTGTGTTGCTGACACTGTTTCAGTCACAGACCTAAAAACTGTGCTGCTATAATGAAAAGGAATTCCACCCCAGCCGGACTTGGTACTCTATGTTGCCAGTTCGTATCTTGAGTGAATGGCTTTCATCAAAGCTAAAGAAATTTTCTGAAGCTTTGAGTACTTTTTCCTGTCCTGACAGTGTTCTGCCTCTTCCTTGTTTCTTCCATGTTTGCTTTCACTATCCTGCTGTGAAGCCTGCTGTGAGAGCAAGACTGTCACATAATTTGCTTTCATTCTGTCTATAAGAGCACTTTGCAAACTTGCTGTAATCATACATTGCTCATAAATGGTTGAAGACTGAGGTAGCTGCCTCTCCCAGGCTTCAATATAGCTTCTAATGTAGAAGCATTACACGATGAGTTAGTGCTGAGTTACTCACCCGCATGTATTTATCTCCTAAAAGGACAATTACCCACTTCATCAGTGTTGACTGAGTTGAGTACTTTCGTAGTCTTATGTCCCATTTGGTTTGCATTACTCGTGTTTTTTTTTTTTTTTTCTCTTTTTTCGCTGCATGTTCTCCAGTCTTTTTTGGCCAAAACAGCTGTAGTCAAGGCAGAGAGCTTATATTATTTTGTATGTATTTAAATACATGTGTAGAACTTGGTTTTGATGAACTTAATTATAGTTTCATCTTTTAAAATTATTATTGTCCTTTCGCTAATGCAAAATAAGCACTGATTTGGCAAACAGACAAAACAAAGGATGACTCAGACATTTTGGAGTCCTAATGATTCAAACTATCGAAGAAACACTATGAAATATGTTGTTTCTATATGGAAACCTGCTGAATTTTTGAAATTGTTGAATTGAGGTTGGTTGACTTAACTCTTTGTGAGGTTTTGAAATTATGCTGTTGGATAAAGCATTCATGAAGATCGTAGTATGTTTTATTTTTTTAAAGTAAGATGTATAAGCATATAGCATGTGTGCTGTCAGATGTTCACACACAAGGTAGAGGAGGAGACATTTTTTTGGTGTACTTTGCAGAATCTTGTTTTACATAAACTTTGATGTTACAGAAATTGAACTATGAAACTTTCACCATAATGGGTAGTGTTGCAGAGCTCTGTGCCTGACCAGCTTCACAAATTCATCCTTGCCATGTATTTATGTATTAAGAGTACTATGTACCATGGTTCTTTGCCACTCAGCCTTTTGAGATTGTATTATTGAAAACTTCATCCTTTTTCATTGTTAGCTGTGATTCTTGTCACTTTTTCTTTTTTCTTTCCAGTAACTGTCAGTGAACTTGAAAACACTGGAAACAGAAGGCTTTTGTTTATAATGGGCATTACAATACAATGCTGTTATATTGAAGTTACATTGAAGCATTCTCTTGCATTTACCCTCTCTTGGCAGTAACCTTGTGGGATAATTCCATCTAATAGAGAGTGCAAAACAGTGGAGCCACTTATTGCTTTGAATAAAATTTCTGCTTAATTTTGTTGAGTGGCGTTTCTTCTGCCAGTAGTCCAGTTAGTATACATCCAAAATTCAGGTAATGCGTTACAGAACATTATCATTACTAAAAGGAGCCAGCTGACAAACAAACAAACAAAAAATAAAAAAAATTTCCATGTGAGTAACTATTAGAAAACAATAGAAAGGAAATTAGAAGATAGGATTACACAGGAACTTTACCCTATGGGGCACATTGTGTACATTGTCGTTCCCCTTCTACCCATCCCTTAAGATATAGTAGAATTAGAAGAAATATTCAAAAGAGCAAAAGAAGTGATAACAGTATGAAAAAGAGCAGATTTTCATTAGAAGCTACTTAATATTTTAGGACATTGATATGAACAAGAAATGGTAATGAAGGGATACTGCATTTATTTTTTTGCTAAAGATCTCTGTTGATCAGCTGTCTCTAATAGATAGCTATCTGCAGATCAGTAAGCACAAGCATCACCTTCATTTATGAGCTGGGATTTATTAGCCCTGTTCTGAGAAGTTCCAGTCTTCCATATTTATCACTGTACTTTCTATGAATAGAACTGTTGTGGTAGGTTTTAGTAATTGAGAAAGAGTGGAATCTTAAGTGTGGAATATCAGTTCTGCAACACTGAACTTACATTTCTTTAGGAAACTGCTGAAAAACCGGTATCTGGTGACCTATATGGGTAAGGAGGACTCTTTCTATGATTTCACATAGCTTTGTCTTCACCATCGAGGTCTCAGTACCTTTCAGAACTGTCGTATTTAGCATGAATAGGGTTTGACATGTGCTGCCTTTTTTTTTTTTTTTTTTTTTCCTTTTTAAATGAGGTTTTCAGACTTCGTTTTTGCTGTATTTTTTTTTCTTAGTTTTGGGTGATGATTTTCTTTTTTCTGAGGAGGTATGACCAAAGAAATGGGGATTGTATTTTGGGAAGGCAAGAAGTGATGCTTTTGAAATGTGGTCCATTAAATCCTGTCTCTGTTGTTGATTTTACAAGATATACAAGAAAAAGAAAAAACAAAAATACCCTGGAGAAAGAGTCTTCCAGGAAACATTGTGCCTAGCAGCGGAGAATTGATGATGTTGGTGCTAAATTTGAGTTCACTGTCAAAAACTGTGTCTCAGTGATGAGCATTGAAGTTCATTGCAGAGGGATAGAAGGACTGCTGCTTGGCAGGTATTATATGAGTTGTCTAAAGAATTAATATTTTTTCTGGTACACTTGTTTGAAGTAGATGGAGTAACTGAAACAGTAACTAGCCTTCTCAGTCCAAGTGTGCACACTTTGTCCTTGTATGAATTATACAGCCAGAATCAGAGGAAATTTGATGTAAGATGTAAAATGCTTGAAATTTTCAGATGTGGCAGTAATCTGAATTCATAAAAGAAGCTGGCTGGCAAATAGTTGCTGAGCATGTGGGGAGAATGGTGGTTGCTTTGTTTTTTGGTGTTTGGTTTTTTTGTTGTGTTTTTTTTTTAATTGCAGAGAAAATATATGAAATATCATTTTATAATAATAAAGATTGTTGTTCCTTTTAATTTGAATGAGCTTGGACCATATGTGGCCATAATTTCTACTTTCCTTCTTCAGTGCTCTTGGAGGATTTTGAAGAAATAATAGGCTGCAAATTTTGTAAAGTTTTGGCATCTTGATTCATGTCTGATTGTGTATGTAGGAGAGCTGTTGTTTAAAGTTGCCTTCTTGTGATGGTGTGGGAGTGTTTAAGAATGTTTGGTGATTTATTTAGAATCATAGAATCGTTTAGGTTGGAGAAGATTGTTAGGATCATAGAGTCCAACTGCAAAAGTATTACTCTTGCATTATTCTGATCCTTCTCTGGTAAAGCCGGGGTAAAGCAATTCTGGGCAGGTGGAATTTTAAGTATGCATTTTTATGGTACACACAAAGATAATGTGCCTTAAGCGTGGGCTGAATAAGCAGCATCATGTTGATAAAGTCTTTCTTTTGAGCTTGCATAGAGTGTCATCCCTGTGGTTTATGAAGTATCTTAGGTTAGGAAAAAAACTGATGACTAAACAAAAATGAGTACTGAAAATGAGGGAAACTTCAGTAGCTGTAAAGTATCTAAGGTAGCATTAAAGTGTCTAAGGTTAGAAAAAAAATGAAGCATGAAAAAAAAAATTACCAAAAGTAAGGAGGTCTTAGGTAGCAGAACAGAATGTCTTCTTCCATCTAGTGAGTGATACACTGACATCAAAGAAATGTGACAAACAAGCTTTGTTATTCAGTTGAAACTGAAAAAAACCCCAATCCTCTTCACATATTTAGCAAGGATTTGATTGACTACCATTTGTCCAGATTTTGCTTCTTTCAAGTATTTTTCCAAGTATTTCTAATAACATAAATGTAATGTGGGCTTTTTGTGGGTTTATTTTTTTTTTCTTTATTTGACAGTCCGTAGGTTTCCATATACTGTTCCTGAAATATCACAAGTAGACCCACAGAGGATGTTTGAGGAATGAGAAGCAGTGTTCTTGACTGATAATTTTAAGGCCAGAAAACAATCAGTATTTATTTTTTCTGACTTCCTGTGTTACACATAGGCCAAGTAATTTCATTACTAATACCTGAAAAAAATAAATAATTTCTTAATATTCTCAGTCTTATTTACAGATATCAGGCTGATCCTTAGAATATGTCAGTTATCAAGTCAAGCATTTAGAAATTATTAAATAAAGTTTTCAACCTGGTACCTGAACTGGTCCTTTTGTTGATACACAGTATGATGCAGGCTGTAACTTATCTTTTACCTAGTAAGTGAAAGGGATTTTCTGTGAACTGGAGATGAACCATGCTTGTCTTCTGAAGGGCTTTGAGTCATTATGTTTGTTTCAGTCATGTTTCAGAGTACAGAATAGTTACTGAATTAGGCACAGAAAGTGCAGGAAGAAAGAAGGACTTCTGGAGAAAGTAGTTGATGCTTCAAGTCATGTACTGAGATTTAATTTCTTGTTTCTATGTTTATTTTTTAATGAATGTCCCACTTCTTGAATATTCAAGCTTTCTAACTTGAAGGAAGCAGTAATTATCTGAGTGTAACTCAGAGTAGTTAATCGAAGTAAATGTTTTCCACAAAACAGCTATTAAATGTTTCGTGAAACAAGTGATGGATCAATACTGTAGCATTTTCGTGTTTAATGGAGCATACACTTGGTTGTCATACCTGAAGAGAATGTTAAGCTTAAGAGCCTGACTAACCTAATTCAAATTTTTTTTTTTTTTTTTTAATGAGAAAGGTCCCAAATGAGCTTTGTGTTTGTGAAACTTGGAGAAAGTTTGCATAACCCTAGGTTGAGCATACCTGTAAATTTCTTTAAATTCTTAAACCTGATGCTACTTAAAAATATAAGGTAACTGATTCAGCAGGCATGTTTTATTGCAGAGTAAACTGCAGAGACTAAACTTGAAGTTTCAATAAAGTTTCTTTCATGCAAGTTATCATAGTGAATTATGAATTAAAAACACAACTGAATGTGGCCCTGAGCAGCCTGCTCTGTTTGACCCTGCTTTGAAGTATAGGTGGAACTAGGCAGTCTTCAGAGCCTCCTGCCAACTTGAACATTTCTTTTTCTGATTCTGTGAAATGTAGATTGTGGTATTTCCCTGAAGTAACATATGAAGCTATCAGATACTATGTTCAAGTTTACATCTGACAGTAGGCTGTTGATAAGCCCTTAAATGTCTTCTATGTTTAGGTTTTTGGTAGTTAGTGGTGTGGTGTGGTGGTTTGTGTTGGCTTTTTTTGTTTGGTTGTTTGGTTGTTGTTTTGTTGGGTTTTTTTTGTTTTTTTTTTTCAGCAAAGGCATTTTGGCGTGTCCCAGCTATGGGTATGTTGTGTTGGTATATGGGGATAGCATGTTTTGATAGTGTTCTATTGTATCTTTAGTGACAGCAGTGCAAGTGTATGTTACATGTATGCACACAGAAATGAAATGGTTCAACTCTTAAAATAGACTGGTTTGTATTTTCCTACAAATATTTTTGTTTGTAAAGAACAAGAGAAGTTTTTTTGAAGTTATGCTCAGTATTTCCTTCTTGCAGACATATTGTTCAAGATCAAGTAATATTATCTTCGTTTTTACTCCGGATGATACTTAGATGTTTTGGTTTCCATGATAGTTTGTTCTTTTGCCTCAGTGGGACTTGAATATTGTGTCTCTCTGTTGTCCCATCTTTGTAGTTCTTCTGGCCATTCATTTTCTCTGTGTTTAGTAAAATCTTTCATATAGCTGGAAAATATGTACTATACATGTTGTGTAATAATGCAGTTCAAGTTGTTGCAAGCACAAAGTTCATTTCTGTATGTCTTTTGTTATATGTATAGCATCCACTTCTACTTCAAGAAAAATACCATGAAACAATATTTTTATTAAACTGTGCATAATTATGTGTAGAAATAAGTATTCAGTGATAGTAATGCACCAGTTTAAAGATTTACTGAGTTTCAAGTACAAATCAGGTGTTTTCTTCTGAATAGAGGTTATAAAGTATCTGATTAACCTTACCTACGAAGCAGAATTTGCTCTTTATGCTTAAAATTACTTTCCTTTAGATGATGAGTTGCTTTTGATTTAATGTGAGCTCTAATTTGTTTATTTCATTTTCCTCTTCCTCAATTTTTCTACAAAAATATTTTCTAGTTAAATATCTTGCTTACAAACTAAAATGGAGCTTATTTAGAAAATAAAACACATGATCTGCAAAGAGGAACATAAAACATTTTTGTTGAATTCCTATTAGTAACATTGCTAGTAATTGTGGGTGTATATATCTGTGTCTCATAACAAAACTGCCTAATCTGGGATATTTTGCTCTGGGATTAAGTAAATGGATTGAAAGAAAAGCTTCTTTGTGTAAGTGTAATGAAGACGTTCGTTTCAGTGTGTAATTCTTAAAAAGGACTTCAGGGATTTCAGAATACTTCTGGAAAATAACTGGTTTGATACCTTATAAGCAGGTAGATAAGAAAGCAATTTGTTAAATTTGTGTGTGTTCACGTACATGTTAAACCATCAAATGGTCTAGCAAACACAGTTGTTTTTATTGGTCATTTTAGACACTGTCTGCTTCCTAGTGAGAAAGAAAACACGGCATTATAAAACAGATATGAAATATTATTCCAAGATATGTATTTATTGGTAAGTACAGCAGTGCTTTATTATTATTAGAAGATTAGTATTATTTTTTTTTTTCTGTCGGCAGTGAGAAAAGGATTCCTCAATATTTGACTTTTCAGGGTGGATTTCGAGAGCTCAGTAAAAAGCATCTGTCCAAATGCAGTTATGTGTAAATATTCCAGCAGTAATCTTAATATTTCAGTAAGGAGGAAAGCTGCAATGAAGGTAATGATACGGATTGTGGGAAGATGGGAAACGGAAAGCACTTTTCCCCTATACATTCTTCAGAATCTGGAGCTGAACATTCTAGCTCAGAGATAATAAATTCCTTAATCTCAGCCAAAGCTCTTCAGATACTAAATCTGTATGCAGATATATTTATCAATAGAGAGGGCAGTATTGTTTCTTCCTCCCTCTTCATTGTGAGCCAAAGCAAATCAAGTCCGGTCTTTCTTACAGTCTGTAGTGTTATCTGAAAACTTAAAGATGACTTAGTATAAAGGGGTTTGGAGTAAAAAGTCAAAAGAGTGTTAACAGTAAAGCAGTCTCCTCAACAGGGCATTGTAGATAAGTTCAAATATGTTACTCTCCACTTCCTGAGGAAGCACAGAAATGGAACCTGGAAGGGTAATGAGAACAGAAATTTGCAAATGGATTGGTCCTGACATGGCTGAAAGAAGTGCTGCCAAGCTAGAAAGGACAAGGAAATGAATTCTTTTATTTATTGAATAAACTTAATCATAAAAGGCAATTGAGACCTTTCCATGTATGCAGTAGAAATTTGTAATAAAGATGTAGTTTGCATCACAGAACAGTATAGAGGAGATGGAGCCCACCTGTTCTCATCAGTGCTACACAGCAACAGGATTAGAGGTAAAGGACATATTATAGCATGGGAAATACTAATTAAGTAAAAGGAAAAAAATTCTGCTGAGTGTGAACGAACACTGGAATGGGTTGCCCAGACCAAGAGTTGGAATCTCCATCCCTAGAGATACACAGATCTTAACTGGGCATGACTTTGAGCATACCTGTTCTAATGGGATATGCTTTAAATAGGTGTTAGATTAGGTGATCTCCAGAGGTCATTTCCAACCTAGATTATTTTACTTCTGAAGTATAATTTACAAGGAAGCTATTTAAACTTGGTTTGCTAAACAGTCTGTGGAAATACTGTGTGTAGTTTGTGAATGTAAATTGAAAGCTTTAAGTATTAGGTCTGGTACTATTTTGCTGAGGAAATTTACAGGATGTTCTGTCTTTTCCCAATTCAAAATATGTGTTTAACTGACAAAGTATTGGAAATATTTGAGAGTGAATGATACAATAAGTACGCTAGTTTCTTTTTAGAAATAACACAAATGATATGTAGTTATACAAGTTAAATTGCAGAAAAATTACATGTATTTATATATACATTACACATGCATATGTAGATACATGCACTAGTTTACATATTCAGAAATTATCAGAAATGTCACTATTAAACTAGAAACTTGCTTTTAGTTCCTAGTTAAAATAAATATAGAGCAAAAGATAAACAAATGGTTATATCTTACAAAGGTAGTTTCCTGTTCATGCTGTTTGGCAGCAGCAAGCGTTACTTAAGATTTTTGTGGAAAACCTATGAGTTTAGTACATCGCAGTTTCATCTTGATTTTTAACTATGATTACAAACAAAAATGCATTGGCAATTTTTTTTTTCCACTGCTAGTTTTCTGTTTTAATTTTGACTCTGGGCATTTTGGCTCAAGTTTCCTTATCTGTTATGGCCTGTCGTACTTTCTCCCTTTATCTGTATGCACAGTGGTTTTGGTGTAGTAATTTCTGTATCTCATGAGAGTAAAGATGCCTGTTTGATCTTAATAGTGAAGACTATTTCTACCTCTTCTTTTATATCAATACTTTTTTGTTAAGAGTTCTTCAGCTGGGCAGCTTAGAGACATACTTTTCGTTTGGGCTTTTTAACTGTTTTAATTCTGCTGCTCCTGAAGCAGCTGGCATCTATTTATTAGTTCATTTCATTTATTTATTTTTTTTTAATTTTACTTCATAGTGACCTTGGGAGGGGAATGAAGACAAAAATCTCTGGCCCTGTTTTTTGGGTTTTTTTTTGTTTTTTTAGGTGGGCTAGTGAAGTCTCATCTGCTTCTGGATCTAACAGAATTATTGAAGCATCTCTCTTAAAACCTGAGAGATGGTATGGTAGAGGATTTGGGAGAATATATTGTGTTTATGGGCACCATGATTTTCCTGCAGTACTTTAAGGTCCATAGAGAAAACTGGAGTCTGAATGCAGAGGCTTAGAGCAAGGCTTTGGATTCCAGCTGACCTCATAGTCCAAAGTAGACAGGGTTTCTGAAGTATTTAAGGGGAGAAGATTGTTGTTCCAGTGCAGAAGCTCATAGCTGTTGACCTAGAAAACATTTTATTTTTTGCCATAGTAGCAAACTACAACTGATCCTGGCAAAATACAATTAGTTAAAAATGGGAACTCTATCTTTAAAATCACTGAGAAGAAATGAACTCAAATGTTAATGCATTCAAGTGTCTTTTCAGGCTATTGTTTTTCTTTTGAGCAGAAGGAAGATGGCACATATAGGGCATTAAGGATAATAAATGATAGTCTTCAGCTGTGATTGCAATTTATATATTAAGTGCATTGTTGCTAAATTTTTCCAGTAGAGTGAAGAAGAGAATTGGAATCTAGTCTTAAATGTTAACTGTAGTTCTTGTTAGCATTGAAATTGCTTCAGATATTTGGCATGTTGTTTTGTTTTCATTTTGTAACTAGCGCATCGACAGCTATGACATTCTGCTACTGCTTGTTTGTCACCATAACTAAGACAACCTGACATATAGAGCTTGTAGGTAGATGCACAGTAAAGGTACTAAGGATTTGATCCTCAGTCTTGGTATGTAACTGGTTTTTATTACACAACTTCAGTGACAGAGAAAGGATATTATATGTGCAGTATTTTAGAAGTTAGTTTTATGATAGATCAAGTTTTTGTAAAATGCCATTAACATTGCAGCTGCTGCATTGAACCATCATTCTCTACAAGTACAGCTATTTTTACTACTAAAGTCCTTCTGTTTTTATTTGTTATGTTCTTTTGTTTTACTTGCTAACTGCAAAACCTGTGCTATTTACAGGATAAATCACAATCAACTATTAATGTCAACATTTCAAGGAAAGGTCAGGCAAAGAGGACACACGGACTGAGAAAGTCCTGTTCCCCTTCCATTTATGTAATGTACCTCTTTTAGAACCAAAGTAGAATGGAACTAATGCAATTATTTATCCATGACATTCCATTTGCAATCTCATTTCCCTATTTGGAAATGGGAGGTCATTGCTGTTTTCTGCTAGAGCAGAGTCCTTTGTGCCAAGCTTTACTTGGGCAGCAAATCTAAATTTGTACTGGCAGGTACATCTAATATCTTACTGGATTTGGTATCCCATATTTAATAATTCCTGGTTAGAAAAATACTTAATTTCCATGGTGATATCACTGTAAAAGGAAAGAGGAGAATGTGTTTAATTTGTGTGATGTAAGTATAGTTCAATGCCAGTCTTTTAATAAGATAGATTGTGCTACTTGGTATTTAGTAAGTAAACTCTGATTACAGATGGTCTGTGTTAAATAAAAAGTAATGGTAAAGAGTACCCACCCTATTTCTCCTGTTAAAGGATCAGTAATTCTTTCTTGTGTTACTTTTTGGGATAGTATGAAAAATGCAACTAGGTATATACTGGATGTATGAAAACTACCATTTCAGCAGATCATTATAATTACTTGTACTTTCAGAGCCTCTTTTCCTGCATACATTAAGTGTGACTCTTCGTTTATAATTTTGTTTTTTTTTTTGTTTTTTTTTTTTTTTTCCCCCTCCCCCTAGTAGTGATTAAACTAATGGTGCTGCCTGGTCCCAAGGTGAGGAAAATCTTTGGAAAAGCTTTTATTGGCTTTTGTGGATTTTAGGTCAAGTCTATGAGGAAATGTTCCTGAAAGCTAGGCTTAGAAACTGATATAGTAAAATGAAAAATGGATTTTTTAACAGAATTTTTCAGCATAATGTTATGGAGGTTCTTACAGGAATAGAATAGAGGTGAGTATACAGATTGTAGTTTAGAGATATTCTAAAAAGTATATTTAATTTTATTTTATATCCTTTTAGTTCATTTTAGGCTTTTAACAAAGAGAAGCTTCAGTAAAATACTACAGAAGATGTCTGAACAGAAATGACAGCGCTGTTTGAGGAAGAGTAGACAGTTATTGTTCTTTTCATTCTCAGAATAGAGCACTGCATTAGGACTTAATTTACAAACTAAGTATGAAAGAAAAAATAGAAAGAGGCTGAAGTTCACAAATTGCCTTCTATTTGGAAGGATCCCAAAATAAATTTCATTGTATGCTGTACAAATGGTTAACATTTGATAACACTGAAATGAATTTTATTCTGGGGCAGGATATAGCAGATTCTAGTGCTCAGCAATATAATTTTATTTTAAGACATATTGAATGCTCTCAGTGATTTTGAAGCATAAGGAAATCTCAAGAATGCAGAATGTGATTTCCTAATTGGACACTAAAAAGGCTAGTATTCTATTTTTTCAATATTTTGTGTGTGTGTGTGTAAAGAATCATGCCAGTTGTAACTATAGCTGCCAAGAATTTAGCCGAAGTAAAATAGTCAAGTCTTCAGTGTGAAGTCCCATAAAAGAAAAAAATGCTTCTAGCAGCACAGTCGTTTCTAATACTCTGCTTCGCTGTGAGTTCAGTGCTGACTTCGTGTGTCATGTACTAAAGCATCAGCAGGGTTTCCTGCAGCAACTGGGATTATTCTTTGTCAGTCATCCTAGCAAGGACCAAATCTACTTGGTTGGGAGATTAAAGGCCATAATAATCTGATATAGGACCTGAGGGACTGAGATAACAAGTTGCTTTTGTGGATGGGAAAGGAGGTTGATGTTAGGGGTGCAATGAGGTTATGAAAGTAGGATGAGGCAATTTCTTTAACTGTTGAATGACCATTTGTGTTGGTTCTCGTCTTTTACTGTAACTTTGGCAGGAATTTGATATTGGCAGTTTGCAGATACGACTCAATCTTTGTGGTAAACCTAGCTTTTCATTTTCATGTGAATAAGCTAATCCTTTAGCAGAATCAGTGAATGGCAGGTATTTGATAATCTACCATGTCTCACTGAAGTCAGTGAAATATTCCTGCTGATGGCCTTGAGATATGGAGAAACCCTAAAGGCTCTGTCACTAGACCAGTATTTTTTACAGATTTACTCTGCAATGATTTTGGCATAGTGCATTCCCCTACTCTCTAGTTCCAATCTTGTATTTCTTCTGCTGTGCGCCACTTCATTTGAATAGAACAAGATATTCACATGGTTCTCTTCTTCAACTCCCCCTAAATTAGCGTTGTTTCTGTTACAGGGTGTGTGTCCTATATAGGACCTATGGAAGGGTTTGGTCTTATATAGGACCTGTGGACCCATGGGTCTGTTCCACAGAGTGCATTCTTCGGGAGCAGGTTGCTCCAGAATGGACCTCTGTAGGGTCCCAAGTCCTACTAGCAAACCTGCTCCAGCCTGTGCTCCTCTCTCCACGTGGCCGCAAGTCCTGCCAACCCTGCTGTGGGGCTGCGGCCTCCTTGGGGCACATCCACCTTCTCTGGCGTAGGGTCCTGCATGGGCTGCAGGTCTATATCTGCTCCACTGTGGATATTCATGGGCTGCATGGGCACAGCCTGCCTCACCATGGGCTGCACAGCGGGCTGCAGGGGAATCTCTGCTCCAGCACCTGGAGCACGTCCTCCTTTCCTTCTTCACTGACCTTGATGTCTGCAACTTTTTCCTTGCATATTGTCACTTCTCTCTCTGGCTGAATAGATGTTTCACACACACCCCCACACACCCACTCCTACACCCCCTTCCTTCTTAGATATGCTACTGCAGAGGCGCCACCACTATGGCTGATGTTCTTGGCTTTACCCATCAGGGGAACCATCTTGGGAGCTGCCTGTGTTGGCTGTACTGGACCTGGGAGAAGCTTCTAGCAGTTGCCCACAGAAGCCATCCCTGTAGCACCCCCCATTGCCAAAACCTTGCCATGCAAACCAAACAACAAAGGATAGGATAATATATCAGAAGACTTAAGTAAGCAAAATGCACTTTAAAGAAAAAAGGCTGAAAATTTTAAAAATAGAAAGTAAATTAGGATAGAGTAGGTGATTAGTAAATGAAATTTGGAGAAATAAATGGTAGTGTCTGTTAGTGCCCATTACACTAGTAATCTGCTGGTGAAGCAGGATTGCTGGCAATAGACTTTTTACTTTCAAAGGATTAGATTCTCGTCTCAAATTCAGGGTAACTTTTCCATCATCAGTCTAATCCCAACACAGGAAAGGAGACTTTCTTTACTCATGCTTGGTCTTTGCTGACATTTTTCATTGTAGAACTTTGTCCTGTTACAAATTCAGGATGTCTGTGATCAGAAACACGTTTAGATGACCGTTTAGGAATGGCCTGGTTTTTGCTCCTCATTTTGCTGTTCTACAGGGGATGTGTTGTGAAGATTCTTTGTGGTGCTGCTGGCCAAAGTTGTTTGGAGTTTTTCAGGTAAAGCAGGAACTTTGTGTTATACTGCATATGAAGATACCATATATTATTTCAAAATAATGCGGTCATTAATGATCTACAAGAAATGGGTCAATTAGTTTAAGTTGAAATTAAATTGTATGTAGGAATAATTCTTTTAATAAATTCAGCCTTTGGTGGCATACTGGTTCGTTATCCTGGATGAGTCTAATAAAAAAATAATGCAGATATTTCAAACTTCATTTTGTGCTTAAAATTCACTGTGTTCCTTTATTGGGCTGCCTTTGAACACCTTTATTTCTTTCTTTTTTCTTTAAGCTTCATCAGTAGGAGTTATTCCTTTAGGGCTTACAAATAATTTTCTCTTACAGAGACCTGCATGTTATATTGCACTTTTTCTGAATAGCTGCTGTTATACACAATGAAAATGAAGCCAGCCTTTGCTCTTAACAAAAATGACTAATGGCTCTATTTTCTTCAAAAACAATAGAAGATAGCCATTTTGGAGGACAACAATTCTTCATTAATTTCCTTGAAGAAGACTACTCTTGTGCAGCAGATTTGACAGATAACTGATTAAAAACAATTGTAAAATTGTATAGTACAGAAGTGTGGTTTTGTACATATTATCATCTCTGCTCAATAGAGAGGTTAAGGATGAAGTTAAGGGTAGTATATATATGTATAGGAGAAAGACAGTTGTGCAAGCTACGAAAATAAAATGAAAGTAAGGTGTGTATAAATAAGCAGAATGGTGGTTGCAGAAAGGATGTGTAGTACATTTACATGTCTAAGAGAAGAGTATTGTAGGGGCTGCCTTAAACAACCAGAACTGGGGCTAGATCACTTGCTTTGGAAATCAGTGGGCAGGAGGAGAAAGCATGTGTCACGTAACAGAAATTGCATGTTATACCTGAAAATATTGATGGAGGAAGCTGAGCCCTCTTTTCTGCTGCCCTTCTGATGTTACTAAACTTACACCTGCCATTCAAAAGACAGAGGAAGGCTGCTGTGTCTCACTTATTTTGTGGCTTCTGCTGATGCCTGTGGGTAGGATGTTTTTAACTCCTTTCACATTTTCTTGTTATGAGAGTTAATATTTAATAAAATAGTTCTAATATGTCCTAGTTTAGTATACAAAGTATCATAGGCAGTATTTACTTGATGTGGGAAATTTTATTTTCTTTTGTAGTGACATCTGTCATAAATAAATAGGAATTTTCCACACATTTTTAGGGTATCCAGGCAATCTTAACTATCCCAACACAGGCATGGTGGCTGAAGTTAGAAAATGTGCAATTTCTTCAAAATTAATTTACTTTTATTTGGGATGTTAACATTTCGTAAACTTTTTGTCACTTCAGTGTCAGTAGTGTTCAGCCTAAACTTCATTCATGTTTGTAGACCTGGTGTCACTAGAATGCATTTAATTTGAAGCAGTTGAAACTTTCTGCTGTTAACTCCATTTTAGCATAGCTTTTGTCAAGGGAAAAAGTAATAATGTACAATGTTATCAACTCTTTTTTTTCTAATTTTTTATAAAATATTTGCGAGTAGGATGAACAAAAATGTCGCAAGACAGGTAATTCTTAAGGGATGAATAAAAAGCGCTTAAAGAACTACTGTTGGAGAAACTGGAACGTCAGAAAGCTTTTTGAGATATAAACCTCTGCTAATTTATTTCAAAGCTATCATAGTGCTATATTAATCTCTGTTAATGAATGCAGAACTTTTCTTGGAAAGAAAGCATTACTTCTGATTAGGCGAAGTTCAGAGTAGGTGAAGTAATTAATGGCATTATGAATTTTAGAGTTAATTTTCACTTTAAATGTAGGTTGAATGAGCCCAGACCTTACTGGTGATAAAGATGGGCACATTCTTGTAAAGAAGTTTGTAGTTGTGAAGTACATATCTTAAGGAGATTAACTAAAACCTAAGTTTCTTGTTAATCACAGGGAACATAAGCTTGCAAATGTTTTTCTAACTAGTGAATCCTGACTTAGTGTTCTTTAAACTGAAAAAGGCATACCTGTGAAATTCCTTTCATCTGTAGTGTAACTTGCTTTTCTGTGAGCCTGTTGATCTTTTCCAAATGCCTCTAATAATGGAATTTATTTTTTCCAAGCCATACTGTACATTACTGTGGCTCTACTAAGTAACATATCTCCATGAAATCCATATATCTAGTGTCTTCTCCAATTTTCTAAATTTGTGCTTCTCTAATGTTGGCAAGAAATGTGGGAATCCCAGAAATCAAATGGGATGACTGACTTATTGGGAATATAGTTCTTCTTACCAACTTTCTCTTGTCTCTGTACTTGTTCAACATGTATGTTCAATATGTCAAAACTGTATGACGCCTTGTTTGCATTTCTTAGTCATAGATGCACAATTACGATTTTATTGTCAGAGTAATCTGAAATCTGCTGATGAAGCTGCTACTGTTTGTTAGAAATTAAAGCAACTCAACTATCATAATACCTCAACTAGCATTATATCTGCAGGGCATGTACAGATACAATTTCAAAAGCAGGTAATGTAAAGCTATAAGTATACATTAAAAATTACAAGCTATTTAATACTTGAAGTTACATTATCTTTGGAAATACCTTTCATTATGTTAGGATCCTTCCTAGGAGGTACTAAAATAGAAGTGATATTTTACTGCTTTTAAACGTTATACTGAGTATTTTCTCATTCAGGTAAAGTATTTTCTATCTAACATTTGAAAGTTAGCATATTGCAGCAGCAGGGAATATTTGGTGAGCAAAGTGCAGCTTTGGGGGGAAAAAAGATCACTTAGGTGATGAACACACTCTCAAGGAAAAGGGTGCTAACTTTATCCACTAAGAAATAACATTGAAATTGATGTTAGACTGACAGTGAACTTTATTTATATCTGCATTGTGTTTATAAAATACACGTATACATGTATATATGTACAAAATAATAATAAAAAATCCTGTTGCTCATGTGTCTCTAGCTACCCTGAATTTCTAGATTTCAGTAATGGAAACATTCAGTCTTGGGATTGTAGGAACACCACTAAGCTTACACAGGTCTGAGGAGTTCTCCCATTCTCTCCAAATTTCAGTCTGCTAATCTACCACTGTTATAAACGGATGACTGAGACCAATTTAAAAACAAAAACTATTTTAATTAGGCTGAGAAGCAATAAGCAAAAGC
>WYDI02019561.1:0-11781 GCA_009867235.2 Psittacus erithacus | reverse complement strand
AATTCTATAAATTCATAGAATTGATAATATCCCAAGTTAAGAACAGGTTTAGGAAAAAAATATTCTTAATGTCTTAAACAATTCCAATGCAAAGAATCTACTTAGAAAGGAAATCAAATTCAGCTGGAAGTCAGAAAATCCTGTTAAAATGTGAACAGATCAAATTATTATAGATAAGTATGGAAAAGATACAAATAGAAGTGTATGAATAAGATCACATAGGCTAATGTGAAAAATAAAAAAATAAAATTCACAACTGCCATGTAGTGTACGGTAAATATGATGAAAATATAACTCTTGTAGAACACTAAAATATAGAAGACCTATTAGTCAATAACAAAAAAAAAAATAAGAATATGTGACTCTGAGAAGGCTAACATGCTTCATTCTTAATAAAGGTAATTAAACAAACAAACAAAACCCCAAGAAGTAAGAATCCAATTTAGTCTAGCTAAAGAGTCTGAAATGTACTTAGCTAAACTACAGGTTTTTCAGTTATATGATGAAAAGTCATTCTAGAACATTTAAGGAATTGTCTGCACTAAAGACATAGCCCTTTAATAACTGTTTTGAAAAGCTGCAATCCAAGATGACTAGGAGGGGACAAAAATAGTATCTGTCTGTACGAATGTACAGAACAACGATCCAAGGAATTACTGAAAACCCCTCAATTCCTGAAAAACTACTGAAAGAAATAGATCAACTGTGTAAGCACAGACAAAACAACAAGGAGACGAGTAATAGCCAATGCTGTCTTATCAAAACCAAACCGTGTCAAAACAGTCTAATTTGCTTCTGTGACAGGGTAGCAAGTATAACAGAGAGGAAAGACAGAACGATACAATAACTCATGGATTCTTCCTCATGTGTCATTCTTCTAAGCTAGTTAGGAAAACACTGTCTGCAACAAATACGGCTAAGTTGCATTACTCTCCCCCAGTGCCATTTTGGGATTTGACTAATAAAGGAACATAAAAATAAACATTTTGTTTGCTAAGGAAGAGGGCGCCTGGGATACCTCCAGTATCCAAAAGAAAAATTCTCCAAAAGAAAAATCTGGGTAAAGCAAATTGCATGACACTGCGACAGGTGTTACAAATGCACCCAGTTGTGCAGAATTTGTGCATGATTTTTTCCCACACAATGCATCAAGGTCACGAATACCCACTTAACACTGGCCCTGTAAGTCCCTGAGTTCTGCCTCCTCATTCTTCTTTGTCTTTAGGGCAAGCCTCTCATTTCAGAGGCTTAAGCCCAAAGAAGAATAAGACATGAAGGCTTCTCCATGTCAGAAACACAGCCACAATCCTAATGCCTTGCAAAATCCTTCCCATTCACACCTGTTGCCTCACAAACTAAAGTATAGGATAAGCGTCAATATAAGCCGGAGATGCCTGGGAAAATGACCCTTGCACCATGCTATTGCTCTGAAAGCATGCTGTCAAAGGGAAGATTGGCTGCAGGTATTTGCACTCTCCAAACCGTCTCATACAGGGATTCAACTACATTACACCTGAAAAACTCAGTGGAATACAGAACCAAAATAGCAACTGCTAACGAGTGATTTTCTAACCAGAAAAACTGACCAAGTGAGACTGTTCAGATATGTGGCTTAGGTCTGCTGTCATTCCGCATTTTTACTAACAGCTTAGAGAAAGTATCCTTTTAAAATCTGCAGACCCTGGAGATTCAGTATTTTAATTAGAATCCAAATTACAAGAATTTGAATTCAAATCACAAGCTTGAGACAGGATTTGAAATAAGATAATATGCAAGCCAACTAGGTGCTGCTTCTAGATAAGAATACAATAAGCTGGTCAAGAAGATGGGGAAAATACGGGTAAATCTGAAGAAAGGATCTTGGATCCACAGGAAATCTTGTAGTAGTCATTACAAGTTTTCTACAAAAGCAGACAACCCACAACCAAAAAAAATCCAAACCTTCAAACCCTCTCCAAAATCCCCAACATACCAGAGAAAGTTTGCAACAGAGTGTCTCCACTAACAATGCAGAAGACTTCATCAAAGCTACAGTACCTCAATGGAGTCAACTCTTTTTAAAATTCTTCTGCAGTTTCCAGTGCTAGACAGGTTACAAATACCTATTATAAGCTATTTGTCACCACTTCCTGAAGTAATGAAGCTTCACCTGGGCCACCCCCCACAAGCACACATAAACAGACACAAAAATTGCCTTCAGCAATTATAATACATTGAAGTGCATTATAAATATTTAGCAAAACGATAAATATTTGTATTTCATGGATGGTATCACTGGACCAAAACTAGGACTGAACGTAGCGTAGAGCTACTAGAAAATTTATGCAGGAATATAGTGTCTCTTTATTTATGATCACTATGCATGTATAATTTTTTTTTTTTTTAATTTCTCTTTCCACCTTATGATGCATACATAAGATGCATCTGACAATCTGGAGATATTTAGAGAAACAATAACCTCAGTTACCCCAAAGCCTAACCAACTTTTAGGTGCAATCTGCTTTCATCAGTACTTGAAGATACCACAGCATTAAATAATACAAGTTTTGACCCATGGCCATGCTGTATCAAAGATTCTTCTCTGCTGTATATTCACTATTTCTGACGCATAATAAGTCAAACTAACTAAAATAGTTCCCTAGAATACTGTGATAAACTGTTTTTTGTTGAGATTACTTTACCCTGGCATACAGATTAAAGAGGTAAAACAATTTCAGTGTTAATTCTTAAAAATTGTTGTTTCTTGAAAACACCTCACAGACACTTTGACTTCTGCTGCAAATTTCAAGGCAGGGAAATATTCACATTTTGTCTTATCTGAACTAGTTAAGTGCAAATTTACATTGTCTATTTGCAGAGGGCTTTAGAAGTTCCACTGAAAAAAAAAAAAAAAAACAAAAAAAAACAAACAAAGCAAAACAATCCTGGAGACATTTGCCTACATTCAGAGACAGTAAGAGATGGAGCACCGGATGTATAGCAGGGCAGATGGGCTGAAAGAGCTTACTTAAAGAGTCACAGGATACAGAGGATCACAGCAGGGCAGTTGAAAGAGCTGGCAGTGAAAAGCGCGCTGCACAGACTGAAACAGTAAAGTACAGCCTATTTTTCATTCAGCCTTGTTCTAATTTGAAACAGAAGGGACAGGACCGTCCCTCCGAGTACGGGTGTGCCATGAGCTGCTGTGTAGCGGGCACACTCCCACAATGCCAAAACCCATTGCCCCAGTCGCACTGCTCTCAGCTCAGACAACAGTTTAGCAGACAAATTGCTGCCACTAAGTAGCCTCACACAGAGTGTAAGTACTGTGCTTTGCCCAACACTGCTGTACACATAGGGAAGCAAGGGGTCTGATGCCAGAATTGCTTAATACATACAGCAAGTCTGTATTGTGGGGTCCTTCTTCCAGAAATCAGAGATTCACACCTGAATCTCTTCAGATTGTGGTCTTCAGAGGCCACACCTGAAACTCATCTTTATGTTCTTAGCGCTGATGTTGGGCTTGCTCATTCTGCAGGAAACAGGGAATAATTCTTTAGGTGCTGCTACTTCTCTCCATTCCTGTCCCAGATTCAGAACAGAAAAGGAGATTATCCAAGATTTTGCAGATAAGAAACTAATTTTACTTACACACTTGCATCAGCTGTAATTTTGCTTGAACAAAAGAAGTGAATGGATGGAAAAGCACATTCTATGTCAGCATTTCTGAAACAGAACAGTTTCCTTGCCTGTCTGCGTACATAAACATAACCTCTACAACGACATTAGCAGAATATTACATTCTCAAAGCCAGGAAAGACTGACATCCTTGAAAAAACAAACACATATAACTTCTGAGATTGTTACAGTGAACAAGAATTACTCCCAGAACAGAGTGAAAGCTATTAAACTTAGAAACTAAAATCATGCTTATTCAGTTTTTTAGATTTCTATGTGATTATTTTTTCTAACTCCCATGCAACCAATAACTACATGCTGTCTCAAATACTTGTGTTTAATGTGGAGAGCTATTTTTAATTTGTGTCTTTTCTTCATTTGTGACCTTTTTTCATAAACAAGACAGAAAAAACACATGGAAATTTAATGATAAAATTAGGTTGTCCTGATGTGAGCTGACTGCAGTCCTTTCATAGACTGCAGTCAGCTCACATTATTTTGCTATGTAAATCTGCTAAAGAAAGTATTGGGTTTTTTTAATTAGTGAAAAATAAAACAAGCATGGGTTAGGAAGTGCCAAAATGAAACACCTACTAGAGATTCATCCTTCTGGTGTGCTGTCTGTGCACTATGTTATGTTAAAAGATTTAAGAACATCAAATCTAAGATTCGTTTAACATAGCAATGAGGAAGGAAAGAATTGTTCTCCCTTTTCAGAAAAGAAATATGGCATTTCTTCCCAACAGTAAAATTTCAAAAGTGGGATGAGTGTCAGAATAGGACCCGATTCAGAAGAATGACTCTTGTATTTCATTACCTCTGAAAAGAGCATGACTGACAGATTCAGAAACAATATTCTCTTTCTGCCCAATACAAGTTTGACACAGAGAGATGTGCCCTAGAAATTTCACTGCCAATGTACTTCAATCCCTACCTACAGGGAGGCCAATTCAGCCTTTAATCTGCAATTCTTTGTGATCTCCATTAGAATTGCCAAAAGGGGAACAAATGTGTACCAAAAAAGAACCAATTCTCAGATGCAGCCACCTGCCTACAGCAGATCAAACAAAAATCATGAGGCTGTTTCACTAAAGAATTAGATAACAATTTCCAATTAGTAGCAATCCAGATGTCACCCAAACTACCAGTCCTTTATGTTGAATGCTCAGTCACTAAACCCAGTAAAATTGTAATCTCTTTCTCACCATCATCTTTACACTTTTCTGCTACACACTTCTCTTTTTTCTTTTCTACAGCTCTCTTTACTGCCACTCTTTCATACTCCTATGCAGTACATTGGAAAATAGAAAAATGCATCAAAACATTCAAGAACAGTTTTTAAAAGTTGCTGCAAGATGTCCCTGCAAAGAAAACTGAAGTGGACAAGAGCTCTATACACCAAAAAAATAGAGAACATTTATCAGCCTAAAAAAGTAGCAAAGACTCCATTAAGAAAACTTTTGTAATGGTAAGGGCAGTGTAACACCAGACCAGAGCAAATGGGAATATTCTATAATGTACATCATTTGAGAAATTCCTACAAGACATTATTTTGATCCAACCTTAGAGCACAGAAAGGGGAAAGGATTATCTCTTAATTTCCCTTTTGATTTCAGGATTGGAAAGATAAATTATTTAATTACTTGGGAAGAATCAGTCTGGTAAAATCAGTTTAGAGTAATGAAAAGTTCCTTTTTTCTTAATGAAAAAGTATGATTTTGCAGCTTACTACTTGTGCGTTTTAACATTTTGTGGGTATATGTGTGTACTACAAATGCTGGAACAAGCGTATCTCACAAACTTGAGATACATCTATTTTTCAGTAAATCAGCTTGATATTGATAAATATGCAGACCTGCAACATCTTAAAGGTACTAAGAATAAGCAGCACAGTAACAGATACTTCTCTTTAGCAACACAAAAAGAAATGCTTTGCTATTTCAATAATCCTTAAAAATCAAAGACCTGCAACTCCATCTGGAGTCTTTTGTACTACTATCACATATCACCAGTTTAGCCAAAATTCTCAAGCTTTCTCCAGTTTTATGCCTTCAGGCATAAAAGATGCAACAGGCTAGGTAGATGGACAGGTAGATAGCTGTAGTCCTGTCTATTCTTAGCACTGGATTAATGCAGATTAGTCTCAACCATTTGTGCTGCAATCCTGCAAACTAGATCAGAACATATGCCACCTGATCTACTGGTTTTCCACCTACTCTCCACCCCAACATTTTCAATAAACCTGCTCGTATTCCCCAGTACCATTTGGGGGTTTTGCACAGACAAACAGCAAGTTTCTGCCCTACAAACCCCCACCATCTGGCCTTCAGCTCAATAAAAAGGGAGATTGGTGATTTAAACAAAGAATAGCACAAACATCTTGTCAGAGGCTGGTCACATATGTATGCTAAGAAATTTTATATCAAGTATGAACATAAGCAGTCAGCACTGAAAATACCTGCAGTAACTGGGAGGTAACACCAAACGGCGGCTAAACCCTGCTGCTGTTTCCCTTGGCTGCAGACTTTCCATTCTTTTCTCCTTTCTCTATGTTCTGAAATAAAACCTCCCACTAGCAGAAAGCAATTATCACTGTTATTTTTAGATACCACCTCCCTACACTTCCTGATATTTTCTATAACGAAGTGATGCCTCTGCTGCTTATGAAAGGAAGTGTTCACACTAGGAAGGAGTTGGATGTCCAACCTGTGATCAGAGGCAAGATTAAAACACACTCAGCTCAAAAGCATTTTCTCCTGACCAGTTCAGCTGCCCTGTCCTGTCTGTTGATCTCTGCAATCCCTAGTTAAGTGTACCTAAATCTGAATTGTTACACAAAGAGCTTAAGCACTCAGGTCTGTGATTTCTTCAGTATTGCAGCAGCTTCCTGTCTACACTATGTAGCAATGCACAGCGCAGCCATCCCAACATTGCACACATACAAGCCCTACTTCTTCACACAATGTGACAGAAGCTAAGGTTCATCTGGCCAGCAACAGTCAGATGAACACAAATTTTTCCAGACCTCATACAGCATCCATAGTTAGTGTGGGTCTTCACATATGTGACATCTTTAGCGGCTATATCCTTACTCATTAAAGTTGCATCTATAATACATCTGCAAAGATGAATGCTCACATGCACAGGCAGAATGCCTCAGAAACAGCAAAATGTGAAAAAAAAAAAGAAGAAAAAAACACTTTAAATTTTCATTTAAGAATCACAAACAATGCAATGTGTTTACATGGGCATATAACCAAATAGAAAAGGGACCAATTTTCTAAAGAAAAAATACGAAGTCTACAGCCAGTGTAAAATTTATTGTCAGAATTAACTGAGCTGCCTTTACAAACCATAGTCTGAAACCATTTTTTCCCTTCCACTACTAGTGGAAGGGAAAAAAATCAAATATACCATGCTCTTTGAACAATGCCCTTTGATAATACCAATGCTCTTTGAACAGAACCAGGTTAATCAAAAAGTTAATCAAAAGTACCAAAAAAAAACAATAAAAGTGAATCACGATATCAAGTATACAGAGGGAAACACAGATAAACCTCTGTGCACATAAACTTCTCCCCACCTCTTTTGTCAAATCAAGAATCTGAAATTATTTCTTTTAAAAGGTAGAAATCAAATATTGAGCATCTTTTCTCTTCCAAATATTAAGTATTTTCTATCTATGAAAACAGAAGCCTAATGGCAAATAATATTTTCCCACTAAGTTTTATTGTAATAAAATTTATTGCTGTTAATTTGATCAAAATATGAAACATGTTTATTTCCCTATTTTAAATCTTACTCAATATAGACCACTAGGATGCCCATAGCTGTTTAAGGTTTTACTGACTGGGAACGATTTGCTCAACCAAGTTGAAGAAAGGCAGTGACAGACAGTTTTCCCACCTGTGCTAAAAATAAAGAGCCAAATCCATGCTCTTCAAGCTTAAGCAAGATTTTCTCCCCAGGTTTTCCCTTCTCAGCCAAGCTCCCTTCAGCTGTTTCAATCTCCTTTAGCTAGTCTAGCAAGAAGAGTAAATATATCTGCTGGTATAGATAACTCTTCTGGTATAGTTAACTAACCTGTGCATCTATATTGTTAAAGCTAAAGCCACACCTCAGGCTTATATGCATTTTCTCCTAGATGTTCTGCTTTTAGAACAAGAAAGGCTTTAATGAAGGACCAACAAATACCTTGACACTGATACTGTCCTTTCTCTTTAATATTTATTCTTCTCAATTTATATTCTTAAGTACTCTGCACCCAAACACATAGACTGAAAGCCGGCCAAAGGACCCACAGCTTTTGAAAATGACTGTGAAATGTGGATAGGATCATTTTCCTCCAAATTGTGTCCATCATTAGACTCCAGCAGTTGATAAAAGATTAGAAATTTCCTCCTTTTGTTCACTCTGTGAAAGTTCCTAACTTGCTTTCCAGGAGGGGGTGGTGGGGAGAATTAAATATGTTTTTGTATTAAATTCAGACTTTTCAGCAAATGCAAGAAAAAATATCTATTTTAATGACCTTGAAAGAAAATTAAGTTTTCTAAAAGGAGAGTCTCAGAGAAAACAGGGAGGAAAACATGAGAGACCCTTGTGAACAGTGTTAAACAAATGACAGCAAACCCTTTGTTTCATTTTTCATAATGTTAATATTCCATACAGGAAGCAGATGGCCTTCTGTCTGTGATGGATTTCCATCACATACTTGATTTACCAATACATATAGGCCATTTACTGGCAAAAGTGACGTCTCTAAGGATGAAATCAGAACTAAAAAGGATCCCCTAGCAAAAATATAAAAAAGCAGCATAAAAAAATTATTTCTAATTTTGTAATCTAATTTATGTTTTACACTAGTGTCACCTCCTCCATGTTATGATTATTTCTGACTGCCCTTTTTTGGTGTTCTGTTTTGGCACCTCCATAGAGCTGCATTTTGCCCAAGTTCTTCCTAAGACCATGCTTGTTGCCTGTGACCACCTGATGGAGCTGCAGCTCAGCCGATTCTCTGCTAGGAACGCAGGATCGGTTTGGGTTTAGCCGGTAACTCACATGCTGGTTTTGCCCTTACTTGACTTCCGTGTGGGGAAGAGATTGTGAATGAGGACTACCATAATTTTGTGAGATCTTTTCAACGCTGTTATATAGGACTCCTGTCCTGCTATATAGAAAGGGAAGTTCACAGTTTTAAAAGAAAACTGTATTTTATACCTGCAGAAAGAGTAAGAACTTTCTCCCACTGTCAGATTTCTCCCACATAAGCTTTTCCAGTTTCGTATTAAAGTTTTCACATTACACATCCTCACTCAGTGTCTAGTTAAGTTGCTTAGAAAAATCTGATCACCATTCTACAAATGCCTTGCAATTTAATATCATTTAAACATCAATTTTTCATAGGAATGATCCGAAGCAGAACTGAAATGATCTGAAACAGACCAAATAACCATATCCTTTCAGCTACATTTAGAAGATGTATCTGTCTTTGAGTATCTAGCTATCTGACAAATCAGGCTAGACATTCTGATCGCTAACCTCAGTTCAACAGTAATAAATCATTAGTAAAATACAATGCCCTGATTTTTGAAAAACACCGAATCTTCTACATAGCTCTGTCCATACCTGTAGAAGAAAAACATGAGGAAATTATCTCAGATTCATTAGCAATGATCCCTTGTTACCGCAGATGAATTTCTACCAGTTGTCTCCCAAATGAATTACAGTTCTTAAAATACAGCAAGTTCATGGTCTGGTTGTGATAACGGTATATCATTTTTAAAATTCCAAATTATTTTCAACCAGAAAATGTTTAATGCTACTTTTTCATTCCACAACATTTATTAAAAAAAACAAATTTCTTTGCTTTGCAGGCTTTTAGGAACAGAAGCAATAGAATGGCAGAATTAAAAAAATTGATTTGTTTTACTTTAATGCCCTTGATGCTTGTACAAAACCCCAGAATTGCATTGAGAAAGCAGCAATTAAAAAATCTATATTAAACTCATGGAAGTCACTTAAAGGTGAAAACATACAACATGATGACATTTCTCTAAATGTCCATTACACTTATTCACTGACAACTGAAAAATACCCCTTTATTCTAACAAAAACGGTTCTCAGCTCTCACTTAGTTCTTTTCATAAACCAGAGTTCATGCTTTAACCATTTTAAAATAGCCATTTTACACATTTTATGAGGAAATGAAGTTTGCGAAAAAAGAAATCAAGAGGTTTTATTTGTTTGCTTCAGAGCAGCTACATAGAGTCAAAGAATTATAGAATGGTTAGGATTGGAAAGGACCTTAAGATCATCTAGCTCCAACCCCTCTGCCATGGGCAGGGATGGCTCACACTAAGCCATGTCACTCAAGGCTCTCTCCAACCTGGCCTTGAACGCTGCCATTGGTGGAGCATTTGCCACTTCTCCAGGCAACCCATTCCAGCACCTCACCACCCCCACAGTAAAGAACTTCTTCCTTATATCTGACCTGAACTTCCTCTGTTTAAGTTTGAACCTGTTACCCCTTGTCCTATCACTGCAGACCCTGATGAGGAGTCCCTCTCCAGCATCTTTGTAGGCACCCTTCAGATATAACTAGCCCTAAATGCTGCCAACAAAGTTAGCCATCTCTCAAAAGAAAATTGGCCTTTCTTCAGTAAATCAGAGTGACAGCTCACTCCGCTGGTGTATTTGTCCTTAACAGATCCAAAATAAAAATCACTACCTCTGTTCCCTTTAGGTGTCTCTCAATGAGAATTTTTCCCCTCAAGTATTATTGTTTTACATATCTCTTACATGGACTTTCACTCAGCCCTCCTTGAAGTTGGGAAGATATGTCTGTCCTTTGTCCACATCTCCTAGAGCAGATGAACCGGTTGTCATTATCAGAAAGTTTGTGGAGCAAAACAACGGCCTTACCCCATCACAGCAAACTCCCCAAAAACTCTACTAAATAAAAGCCCATTATAACGTTATGTGTTGTGATGCCATGTGTTGACGGTTCCTTTTCCAACCTTTTATCCATCAGCTGACAGAATGGAAAGTAACAAGTCAAAATAGAGCAGGTCTGCCTTGTACCCCATGGTCAGGACTGTGTAGGATCTCCAAGTGACTCACCAGGGCAGATACAGTTACATCATGCGAGCTCTTTAGGTCTTGCAATCCATTTGATTTATGAAACAGAAAACAGACTTTCTCATTTTAGGAAAAGAAAAAAGAACATATTTATATGAAAAAGATCATATTTAAGACAGGCTTCAATTTGGTAAAAAGGAGTGAAACCCTAACTTCAGCAGCAACCCTACTTTCATGAGTTTTGCCCTCTTCTGAAGTTTCATGAGGCTAGAGTTGCTTATTGGCTTTCAATCCAGCTCTGCAGACTCAAGTGCAGGAAAATCCACTATTTAAAACCTGCCTTCCACAGACTACGTTTCCTCCTTGCCAGCAGTGCTTTGTGTCCATAAGGTCATGGCCTGTTGTTACACAAAACAGAGCAGGCCATCTTTCCTGTTGTCTCTGCATCAGAAATTATATTAAGAGAGTCTAAGAGGAAAAGGGCATTCACCACTTCACATATGCAAGCCAAGATTATGATCTACAGCAACCTATGCACACTGAGAATGCCAAGCTTTTGGAAGAAGCGCAGTACCTCTATGCCCTGGGCCTAATTTTGGTCTCGTTTTGGAGATATTTTATAGCCTGCACACATCAAGACTCTTGAAATCAGGAAATGAATGAGTTTGTGTTTGGTATTCATGCATTTCATTTCTGCTAACCTCCCTTTAATTATGCCCATTGCCTATTTGATGGCAATGACCAATTCGAAAGAGCAATCTACATGGTTATAAACAGCAATCAGCTGACATAGTATTGCATTACACCCTCTACATCTCCTGTCAGTGATACTTGCCAGTCAAGAAACCTCTAAATCATCAACTTTCTTGTTTCTGAGATGTATGACATCTGTTAGAGTATCTATTCATACTAGGGCTCTATCAGCTAAGCACATGGAAGCTGAAAAGGTTTCCAAAGCGATTTACGTTGCTGTCCTGGGTTCAGCAGTAGCAGTCATTTTTTCTCCTTCTTAGTGGCTGGTGCAGTGCTGTGTTTCTAACTTTCAGT
>WYDI02019560.1:1560-21880 GCA_009867235.2 Psittacus erithacus | reverse complement strand
ATGGTCTAGTGTGAGGTGTCCCTGCCCATGGCAGGGGGGTTGGAACTGGATGATCTTAAGGTCCTTTCCAACCCAAATCATGCTATGATTTCTCATCCCTCCTGATTTCTAAGCCCAGCTGCAGAAGGGCTTACTCCACATTGCTGACCTTGGCCATCTCTGTTAAGTAGCTGTCAATGAAGTCCCGGCTCTCCGAGGGGTTCAAGTCCTCCTTGTGTTTGTTGATTTTCTCTTGCACAAAACTTTTCATACGCTTCCAATTTTTAAAAATGGTTTGGTGGGATCCAGGCAGGTACTTTATTATAGACGGGAAAGAGTTGTACAGCTTTGGACATGAAAGGAGAAAAGTGAATTTAATAATGGACTGAAAAGAATCCCTTCTGTTATCAAAACTTGAGAAGCCTTCAAGGCCAAGCTTATAGCGTTGGTGGAAATAGCTCGGCTACTGAAGAGCATTCCAATGGATTGGTGTTCTTATTACAGAGTGACTTATGCATTACCCGGTGTTACAGCAGGCAGGTTGGCAGTTGATGGGCTGGATGTGGGGTGAAAGAGAGCAATGTGAACATGCACAGCTTGAAAATAAGGCAGGAAGAAATTACAGGCAAATCTAACCCTGTGCAAAGGAATAAGGAACAGCAACAACATTTGGTGATGCAAATGATACAGGTTTAGAGGTCGACTCCCGAGAAGAAACTAAGGCCCTGCAGAACTGCACACCATCCATGTTGGTGGCAGGAGGGCTGTACCTGGCTCATGATGGTCGAATGGAGAATAAACGTCTCATTCAGCAGCTGCAGCAGTTTTTGGAACTCCTCATCGTGGTAGTCAAACCGACTGTCAAAGACGACAGAGCAGATGATGTTTGAAACGGCGTTAGTGACTTTATGTTGAGGGTTGAAAGGATTCCCTAGAGAAGGAAAAGGGAATAATCGATTCACTTCCAGGCTTCACAGAAAAGAAGAAAACACAATTGTCAGAGGTAAAATATCCAACGAATATGAGTGAAATGAGTGGCCGTTGTGGCTTTAACCCCAGGACAATGGAACCTTGATGGGCATCGTCCTGTGTCACTGCTCTCCTGGCCTTGCCCCCGGCATGAGCTGGTCAAGCTGGGCTGGGCAACCCCAGTGGTCCCAGTTCAGTCAGATAGTGAAGATGTTTGTTTTGTGTGCAAAGAAGAGTGGATGTCATTTGAATTCATTGGAAGCACTGGTGTTTACACACATGGGATTTTCCAGGGATCTCAGGAGAGCAGTAGGTTGAAGGTAGGCTTTGAATAACACTTGGGGTGTTACCTAGCTGTGTTCACCAGTCAGTTTGAAGGCAAAGCACCTGCAAAAGGGAGCTGGCATGCTGGCAGGGTGCTAGCATCACTTGCAAAGCAAGGTATATGTCAGCATACAGTGAATCATACATGATACCAGTTCCTGCCTTCAGCACAGTGTATGAGGGCCGTGGCACTCACCCTGTTCTTCCCCAAATGCTTCCACAAGGTATTGGCACTCCTCCTGGATGCGCTCTTCCAGGCCTCTCTTCCCTAAGCCAAAGTTTCGGAGCGTGGTCAAGGTGAATCTCCTCTGCTGCTTCCACAAGTGCCCATTGGAAGAGATCAGTCCTGGTAGGAGACCCCACCATAAGCCAAAGCAAGGCAGATCCCTTCACCATGGGAAAAAAGCTTCAGGCCTCTCCCTTATCTCAGCTGCCTCGGACATCTGCAGGACCAGTGCTTTGACCTGAGGGATAACTCACCCAAGCTGCTGAAGATCTCCTTGTCAACAGGAATTTCAGGGCGATCCATGAAGTTTTCCGCTTGGTTTACAAGAACTTCCTTAATCATCCGCATCCCACTTACAAACACAAATGTTACCTGTCCCATCTGCAAGCCAACGATGTCCCCGTATTTTTCATGAATCTGGGAAGGGGTGGGAAATAAAGAAAAAGGGTTTTATTTCCAGTGAATGTGTCTGTTGGGACAGGGACAGCCCTGGCAGAGGACATGGGTGAGATTAAAGGAAGCTGGGAGTGGGAGGGGAGAGGGGGTGCTTGCACAAGTGCCTGCTTGCCTGCGTATTGTCTCCTCTTATTTCCTCATATCCTGAATCACTGGTCACGTGTTGGTGTTAATTGACCATAAATCAAGTGAAACTCAACAGGTTTGATTTTTCAGTCCCATGTTTTTTCCACTTTTCTTTCACTCCCTTCCCATACACCCTTCCAATCCCTGGTCAGACCTATGGAGCTACTAATGCTGCACCTGCACCCATGATATCGTGTCATGCCCTTTACCCAAAGGATCACTCTGCACTTGCCCCCCTCTTCGTATGAAGGCAAACTTCATACACGTTGCTGCTGACTGAGGACAAACCTCCTGCCTGCCCTGGGCTTTGCTTCTCTGAGTCCTCATGGTCCATGGGGTTTTGGTTAACCCTTCCCCACCCTGCAAATGTTGCAGAGCTCCAACCCTCTCCATTCCCTTCCCCAAGGTGCCCACATCCTTTGTACCTTCTGCATCATGGCTTGGGGATCAGTGAAGTTCATCAGGTAGATGTGCCCCAGAAAGGGGAAGGAGAAGGGGCTGGGAGGGAAGTGCTTTGGCTTTCTGCGCTTCATGTAGTCGGCGACGAGGAGAAAGACAAATAAGAAGACGAGGATCACCTGGAAGGAGATGCTCTCCCAGAGGAAGCGCAGCATGATTGGATGATGGAGTCAGGGTAGGTCGAGCTCACGGGGCACCACTGAACCCCCAGGGACTGGGAGAGGTGGTCAAGGTGCTGGCACAGCTGTGGGCACACACATGAGACGGCATGGAGCAGCTTTTGCTGACCTGGCTTTGGAGGTTTCATTTGGACTCCTGCTTTCTCAGGTTCCAGCACAGACCATTTGATTAACTCCCTTCTTGATTAAACTCCAGCACTTCCTCAGAGCTCATGTCGTGGTTTAAGCCCTACCACGCAGCCCACTCACTCCTCCCCTTCCTCCCTCAGCTCCCGAAGGGATGGGGAGGAGAATCAAAAGAATACAACTCCCACAGGTTGAGATAAGCACAGTCCAGTAACTAAGGTATAACACAAACCACTGCTGCTACCACCAATAATAATGATAAAGGAAATAACAAGAGAAGAGAACACAACAGCTCACCATCAACTGGTACCCAGCCCCACCCCAGCAGAGCTCTCCACTTTCAGGTAGCTGCCAGTTACATCGTGGGCATGGCGTGCTGTGGTATGTGGTATATGGAATACCTCTTTGGTTAGTTTGGGTCAGGTGTCCTGTCTCTGCTTCCTCCCGGCCTCTCCTCCTCCCTGGCAGGGCATGAGGCTCCCAAAGTCCTTGGTCAGTCTAAACATTCTAAGCAGTAGCTAAAAACATCGGTGTTATCACCGCTGTTCCCAGACCAAAGGTCAAAAACACAGCACTGCACCAGCTACTGAGAAGGAGAAAAATGACTGCTGCTGCTGAACCCAGGACAACTCATTAAAAACAAAAAATCACAAAGCAAAACACCCCAAAGCTCCCCCCTTCCCCTCTGGCCTCCCACCGCTGCTTTACAAACCACCAGTGATCCACGTCCTTGTCTAAAGGACAGAAACAATCTTCGCGGGGCCAAGATTAAAACCTTCTGGCAGCCTCCCAACACCATTCCCATAAGCCCGTGGCTTGGTGCAAGCCCTGCTCTCCCCTTCCCATGGTCCTCTCACTGTGCTGTGTCGTGGTGTCAGCTTACCTGCACTGAGGAGGCTCCAGCTGGTCCCAGCTCCTTGCACTTTTCCTGTTTGCGGAAGCTCTCCCACTGGTAGAAATAGTGCCAGACCAAGCCCTAGGGCAGTGGGGACACCGAGGATAAGGTTGCACAATCCTTTCACAAGCCACCATCTCACTCACCGCCTGAGGTTTCAGTGCGTCAGGGTCATGCGGGCTGAAAGCCAGCACCCATCAGGGATCTGCAGTGGTTTTTAAGCACTGTGATTTTCTGATCTCTGATGAACAAATGCAAGCAGAACAACTTTGGCCATAAGGGTGGTCCTACACTGAGACCTCCAGGCATCCTTTCTGCTCTGGCCTTTGAGTCTGTAGCCCATGCTGAAGCTGCTGAAAGCCCAACAAAGCTAAGGTAGGAACTGGAAAGCTAAAGCAGATGCCATGGCCTTTCGGGGGAGCTGGTAACAGGCTGTGCTAATTTTCCCTTCTGCGAGTGGCTCTGGGACAGGTAGTCGACCCTGCACATACTCCACACTGAATTTTGATGTATGTGTGGTGTTTGATTGTAACAGAAGCAGGGGTGTTTGTCAATTTAAAGTTATTCCCTTGTCCTGTCCCTACAGCCCCTTGTCCAAAGCCCCTCTCCAGGTTTCCTGTAGCCTCTTTATGCATTGGAGCTGCTCTAAGGTCTCCCCTTAAGGAGCCTTCTCTTCTCCAGGCTGACCCAGCCCAGCTCAGTTTTATTGTGGAACTGAAATGGGAACCCTCCCTGTTTTTTCCTGTTTTTACCTCTGCCTTTTAAGCACACTTAGGCTTGAAATGATGCATGTGTTCCCCTTCACTCACATGAGATATTCCACTCAAAAGAGTAAAAACACATTCATGTCTCCTGCCTTTATGTGATCATTACATTGAAAAATGGGGGGGAGGGAAGGGTGGGTTCTTTCCCAATAGATTTTAGAGAAAAAGAAGACAAAGAACACTTCAATCATTTACTCCCTCCATGAGTAGGGAAGGAAGCCCTAAAGTAACAGAGAACAGCAAATTGTAATGGAACAGGAAAGAGATCAGCATTTATTTGCTAAACCAGTGCAAATAATACAAGCTGTAGTGCCAAACCAAAAAGTCTGACCTATGCCAGAGTGCAGAGGAACCAGTGCCTAGTCCTGAATGGCTTCGAAAACCTCACAGGTGAAAAAAGCCACAGATCTTTTATGTTTTCTCTTTTAGAGAGAAAAACCCCAAGCACCGAAGCTTGTAACTGCGAACCAGCAATTCAAAGTGCAGAAGGATTAAAGGGACCAGTTAAAAGGGCAGCAACCCATTGACAAAACCTCGAGCGCCCGGCGCGGTAAGAATGTGATGTGCAAAGGACTCTCCCATGTGGCCTAAATCTGCCACTGCACAGGGATTGCTTTGTAGCGCAGGGAAAGCGGTTATCGACAGAGACGGAGGCAGAAGCCAGCGGAAACGGAACTGTATTTAATCCTCTTTTCCTGTTAACTATTCAGAATCCTACGTGGGTGCCCAGAGAAAAGTCATTTATGAGAAGAAAAGAGTTTAAAAGCCATCTGTCCTATGCCTATATTCCAAACAAAAGCTCTCAGGAAACTGCATTTCTAAGCCTTAATGCTTGGTCGCATAAATGGAAAAAATCTCTTCAAGTTGCCTTTTTAATTAACTCTTGCCTATTTAATTAGCTTTTAATTAATTAAAAGCTGTGGACCCAACTGTGCCCATGGTTTGCAGCTGGCAGACACCTTCCTGGAAGCTGCTAATGGCAGAAATTAAGTAATAAGGCTTTCAAATTCATGCACTTTGTCAAACTGATAGAGGGAAGAGCCGCAAGGGTTGTCCTCATTGCAGTGTGCAGATGTGTAGATGCGTATCTCTGGAGACATTCAAGGCCAGGCTGGATGTGGTTCTGGGCAGCCTGATGTAGTTGATGTCCTTGTTCATTGCAGGGGGGTTGACTAGATGACCTCTGAAGGTCCCTTCCAGCCCAAACTATTTCCATGCGTCCCTCCTGCCCTGCCCACTGCCACCCACATATTGGTGTGTGCTAGATATCCATGGCCCATCATTCCAGCCCCAAATCTATGGGGCTGATAGGGACACTTTGGGAAGCGGGGGGTGTATGTGTCAGGGGGCAGCCCCAGGCTGGCCTCAATCACGAGGCAGCGCACAGATCTGGAAGGGTTTGGGGCAGCGTGTGAGGCTGAGTGTGAAGGCGAAGGTCAGCATGGCAGCCTCCGGCGCCTGGAAGGTGAACTTCTGCAGGAGGGCAGTGAAGAAGATGAAGAGCTCGGTCCGGGCGAGCTGCTCCCCGGGACAAGCCCGCTTGCCTGGAAAAGGAGCCGAAATACCCCTCGCTGAGTCTCGAGCGAGCTCCAACCACGTCTCGGGCTCCTCTCGCATGCGCTGCTTTGCGCAGGCTGCGGGAGCTTTTCTTCCTCGAAAGGTTAGGTGGCAATGTTCACCCACACATCCTGCAGAAACCCTCCCCGCGAGTCTACTGCTGAGCTCGGAGAGACCGAGAGGCGGAGCGCGGTGAAAGAAAACAACCTTTACGCAGCTTGCGCAAGAGGGAAAAGCCTTGTTTTATCATCCTGCAACAACAAATTGATTCCCCTCCCGCTCCGAGCAGGCAGTGTTAACTGTTCCTGGGATTTTCACTGTGGGGATGGGCTGAAAGCTGGACTAGGAGCAGTGCCCCCTACTCTGAAGGAGGTGTTTTGAAGGGGTGGAAAAAGCTTTGCAACAGGAAAAACAACCTCCCCATCCATCATCCTACCTGCAGAGAAGGGCAGAAAAGCCTCCCGCCTCCTGTACTGGCCGTTATCCAGGAAATGTTCAGGATTAAAGGTGTCTGGAGTCTCCCACACGTTTTTGTCGAACATTATCGAAGTCAGGCTGGTCATCACGGTGGTACCCTGCGAGAGGTGGAGAAATCAGGCGATTACATGACAGAGAACAGCCGACGTGTTGTCAGACTAGTTTATTATTAGCTCTGTTCCATATACAATGTAAACTACATCTTATTTAAAGGGCAAAATGTTTTTTCCTAAGCTGTGTAATTAAATGAGGGTGAAAGCCTGCAGGATTGTTCACTTCTGTGCGCCTCTATGTATCACCAGAGTGTTGGTCCTTGCCTTGTGCTGCTGTAACTGGGGATGTTGATATAAACCAGCTTCAAATTGGTGACACTGTATTCCCATTGGATTTGGGACAATTTAACCAGTTAATTTTCAATTGATCTGCTTTCTTGTTCTTTTATTCTAAACCTCATCTGGTTAATCTCCACATCTTCCATCAGAAAAAGAGATATTCTAATCAGTATGGAGCAAAAGGATCTGATTTCTTACTTTTAATTTTCCTTGATGCAGTCAGTCATATACATGAAAGAAAACAGTTATATCTAAATCTCATCTTTGCTTTCATAGCTGCAGAACAGTGTGTACTCGTAAATACCTATCACCTGGCTTTTATCAAGTGATACTGTTAATAGGTGATTTTTAGTACTCTGTGGAATTAACAGACACAAACTGTTTGCTTTCATGTGTTTTTTGGCCCTCTATTTTGATAATGTGTGGGGGGCATCTCTTATAAAATTTAAGGCATAAACCTTTTACAGTTGAAATTTATGACCACAGAATCATAGAATAGTTACAGTTGGAAAGGACCTTAAGATGATCCAGTTCCAACCCCCTGCCATGGGCAGGGACACCTCACACTAAACCATGTCAACACCACAAAATCTCACAATTCTCCTCCATAAGGATGTGAGACCCATAACAGCCCTGCAGCATCCATCATGAATCATGGACTTGTAGAATTAGGGTGGGAAAGGACCTTAAAGATCATCCAGTTCCAACCCCCTGCCAGGGCAGAGACACCTTCCACTAGAGCAGGTTGCTTCAAGCCCCATCCAACCTGGCCTTGAACACTGCCAGGAATGGAGCAACCACAGCTTCCTTGGGCACCCTGTGCCAGCGCCTCAGCACCCTCATGATAAAGAATTTCTTCCTAATAACTAACCTAAATCTCCTCTATTTAAGAAGTTTGAGCCCATTATCCCTTGTCCTGTCACTACAGTCCTGGATGAAGAGTCCCTCTCCAGCATCCTCACAGCGCCCTTCGCATACTGGAAGCTGCTCTGAGGTCTCCAGGCAGCTTCTCTTCTCCAGGCTGAACAGCCCCAACTTTCTCAGCCTGTCTTCATGTAAGAGCTTATATTTTCCATATAAATGTGATATTTCCATAAGATCCTGTGGGTTGGCTCCCCTCCGGGTGAGATCTGGGACTTGATCCATGAAGATGCTGCTGTGGTGGGATGAGGGGAAGGCTGGTGGCCTCCACTTACTTTGGGCAGATGGAAGCCAGCCAGGGTGGTGTCACTGGTGGACATCCTGGGCACCCCCAGGGGTACGACGTTGCCCATCCTCAGGACCTCGCTCAGCACCGCGCTGGTGTAGGGCATGTTATCCTTGTCGGCCATCGTGGGTTGGCGGGATTGGCCGATCACCGTGTCGATTTCATGTTGCACTTTCTCTAAGGAAAGCAAAGCAGTATCTGTGTTCTAAAGGTTTCCAATAAGAAGCCTGGGGCACAGGCACATCCAGCGTGTGGCAGAGCTGGATATAACTCTGAGTTTCACTTATCTAGTTTTGGATCAACCAAAGGACCCATCTGCAGCCCTACCCTGAATGTGGGGGTATGTGGCCATGTAGAGCAGAGCCCAGCGGATGGCAGTTGCCGTTGTCTCAGTCCCAGTTAAGAAGAGGTCCAGGGTGGAGCACAGCAGATTTTCCTCATGGAAATATGAGCCGGTGTCACCCTTAGACTTGTGGAAAAAACATAGCAATGAGAACTCTTATTAAGGAGAGGATGGTTTCAAAAACCAAACCCCAAGCCACCTGTATGTAACTCAGGTTCTGCTTCCCGTTTATTACCCACCAACCCCATTCATGGTTTACGCAGCTGGTAACTCAGCACCATACAGCTGTTTGCTCACTTCTCCCCTTCTCTCTCTTCCCCAGGGCAGGATGGGCAGGACAATTGGAAGAATGTAAATCCCATGGGTTGAGATAAGAACAGTTTAATAACTAAAATAAAGTAAAATATGCCAATAATACCAATAATAATAATAGGAAACAACAAGGGAAGAAATGAAAGCTCAGAAAACACAAGTGATGCACAATTGTTCACCACCTGCTGACCAATACCCAGCCTGACCCAAGTAGCAATCAGTCCCTTCCTCTTAACTCCCCCCAGTTTCTATATTGGGCATGACGTGCTATGGTATGGAATATCCCTTGGGCTAGTTTGGTTCAGGTGTCCTGTGTCTGCTTCCTCCCGGCTTCTTGTGCCGGTCCTCACTGGCAGACCATGAGACTGAAAAGTCCTTGATCAGAGTAAGCGCTACGTAGCAACAGCTAAAACATCAGTGTTATCAGCATTGTTCTCAGACTAAAGCCAAAACACAGCTACTGGGAAGAAAAATAACTGTTACAGATTAACCCAGGACAAACCCAGCCTTGGAAATTTCCACTCCTTATTTTCATTGAATTTCAAGCCCTACAGACTGCTTTGAAAGACACCTTGGTTGCTGTACAGTGAGTCTTGAGAGCAGGTAGCATTTGCAAATGTGAAGTTTCGCAATAGCGATCATAGGCCTGTGAGCTCTTATAGAAACATGAACACGTTCCCTGAGAGTCCTCCTACGCCATGTGACAGGATGAAAAATGGAAGAAGGCAAAGTGTAAATACTTCCAAATGAAAAAAAATCTGTGTTTTCTAAGTGATCAGTCTCCTGCTGTTGCTACAATGTTTGGCATGGAAGTGGTAGGGAGGAGAAGACAACACGGGAGGCAAGAGCTCCTCTGACAAAACAGCCTTGAAGCTTGTCTGCTCATTTTATGGGTTAAGCTTTAAGTATTTTCCTCTTACCTTGTAAGCATTTTCCTCTTACTTTGTAAGTGTTTTCCTCTCACCTTTTCGATTTCCTTCAGGTAACAGTCAATATAATCTCTTGCCTCGGACTGGTCCAAATCCTCCTTGTGCTTTGCGATCACTCCTTTTACAAAATACTCAAGTTTCTCCCAGTGCTTGAAGATTTTCCTAAAGGGCCCTGGCAGCCATCTCATGATGAAAGGAAAAGCATTATACAGCTGGTGAGAGATCAAACAGAGCAAAAGAGTATTTATTGAGTTAAAAAAGAGCAGGTATCATAGTTGGAATGAAAGTACAATTTATTAGCTCTGCTTGCTACCAGAAAAATATCAGTTTTGCTACAAAGGTCAATTTAGTTACACAGAGGCAAGCAAATACAAACAAGATAAGAATCACCCCACTGTTTTCTGCTGATAAAGTTCTCTTGGGTGGCCAAAGTTGTCACTTAATGTGAGGTGGCCACTGGAGTCGGAAATCAGTGTGGATGCAGGGAAGCCCCTTAGTGCTGGAGTCCACAATGGGGCAGAGGTCAGACTTTACCTACAGTGTGTGGCCATGCAGAAGCTATGTGCGTCCCTAAATCTACCTGTTTTGGTTGTAAATCTGGACTCTCAGGCAGTTTTGTCATGAATAGAAGTTATGTGAGAAACTGGTTGGGAAAGGGGTGGGGGAAAAGGTGGGAATTTTCACAGACAGTGCTACTGATTGGCCCTTCTTTTTGTAGAAACAGGTATTTTAAAGGTTTTCCTACTAAGTTTTGGTTATGCCAGGTATAAAATTGGTTTCACAACCCAGCAGTGTTTTATTTCCATGTGCCTCAATAATTTATCTTTCTTCTTTACTTTCCTGATGAATTTTGGGTATAAACCCAGACTAATGTAAAACAATGCTCATGGTCATTTCCCTTATAGCATGACTCTTTTTGTACAGGGAACAGCAGGTTACGTCAGTGACTTAGAAACTCTGGTTTCTGAGAACTCACGTGCAGCTGAAGCTAGAAAAGCATCCAATTGGCCTTACCTGGCCCCAGAAACTTCCGATGAGCAGCAGCGTTTCAGCCAGCGAGTGCAGCAATTCCTGGAAACGGTTGTCATGGTAGTCGAAGCGGTTCCCAAAAGTTATGGAACAGATGATGTTCGAAACAGCACTGTTAATTTTATAATGAGGGTCAAATGGCTGGCCTGGAGCAAACGAAATGAAAGGCAGATTTATCTTTTTTCTTTAAAGTCTCAGGCAAAACCACATTCTCCACCAGATCAATGGTTGTGAAGATGGGATGAGACCTCATCTACTTTTCATCCATGGTGTCCCCACCACCCCCACCACCTCCATCATCCTGCTGGAGGATGGGCACTGTGAACCATGACATCATTTCTCCGAGGACACCCCCTCCTTTCTCCAGCCCAGGCTGCTGGCACACACTGATGTTAGGACAGAGCTGCTGAAGCAGGGTTTAAACTGTTTTCCAGGGAAAACAACCAGGAGCATACCATGCTGCAGCTGCTGGGTTTGCCTGCTCCAATGTGGTTTTAGTGCCAATTTTAAACACCAGGAGAGAGTCCCTGGAAGCTTAGCCTAGGGCAGGGAGCTCAGGAGTAATCACACTGCAAAAATGCCATTACAATGGCCACCACAAAGAAATGAAGTGAGATGGAAGAGAGAGGGGAGAGAGAGAGGACTGTAAGTCTCTGCACCCACCTGTAAAATCCACCAATGGCTCATATGGCCCACATATGTTGTGATGCACATCAGCTCCTATGAGAGCAAACTGTACTGTGAAGGTTGTCACATCTCATTCTTTGGAAGAGCTATCATCTCCTAGGGCACATTTAGGCAGCCTGGATTGCTACTTGCCATGATATGAGACACTAGAATGAGTAAAGAATCCAGTCCAGCCCTGAGCTGCTGTGGGTATGCTGTGGAGCATCACTTTGAAATGCAAGGCACAGGACTGCTGATATCCCCACTCTTCAAGAAAATAATTAAACTGGGCTGGTGCTCAGATATTAGAGTGATGGACATGATCACTATTTGTCATTACTAATGGAAGAAAGGCCCAAACCAGCGGCTTAATTAGTTTATTGATTAGGACTATAAAGGACTATAATCAATTGGCAACATGAAGTATTTGGCCTGTTCAGTGCAACAGCAATTAAAATGGAGCAAGTTCAGTATATAATTTCACAATTCCTATTTAGATCTTTCTTGTTTACTATATATAGCTCCATAGAATTAGCTAAACCCCATCTGCTTCTATTTAAAGCTGAAGTGCAACATCACCCGTGTACCAACATACAAATTATTCTTACTAATATCGCTCTGGCAGTTCTTAAAAGCTGGGCCATAAAAGAGCAATGCACACGCTTCATCTGTGCATGATACAAAAGGAAAGCCTGACTAAACAAGTTTTAAAATACTTTGCAAAACCAAGGACAAGCAGAGGTTAACTAAGCTTCTGAGCATATGTGCCTGACAGCAGGACAGCTGCATTTATTCCTTCACAGAATACAGGAGAGACTTTCTTTGTCGTACAAACATGCAAGGTCTAATAAACACCTAATATGTATTTGCCTAATATTAATAAGGAGGAACTAAAATATTAGGCTTGAGGTCTAAATAAGTGCTAAAAGGCACAGTCTGGAAATGTAAGATTTGAGCTGAGAAATGTTTTGCGTGTTTGGAGCTGCATCGGAGTAAGGGTTTTACTACTCATCGTTCAATGAGCTGGAAGCTTTACACATGGTGCTGTACCTTAACCACCCACCTTTCTCCTCCTCAATCGTCTCCACAAGGTACCGGCTCTCCTCTTGCACTTTTTCCTCAAAACTTGCAGCAAGGCTTTTCAGTGTTGCTAGAGTAAACTTTCTCTGTTGCCTCCAAATATGCCCATTTGATGATATGAGCCCTGCAGGCAGAAAAACCAAGCAAACTAATCTTTCTCTGGGTCATATAGAATCATAGAATGGTTTAGGTTGGAAAAGACCTCAAGAACATTTAGTTCCGACCCCCTGCCATGGGCAGGGACACCTTCCATTAGAGCAGGTTGCTCCAAGCCCCATCCAACCTGGCCTTGAACACTGCCAGGGATTGAGCATATGAATAATAGGATTCAGAAATGGCCTTTCACCTTGAATAAAAACCCCAAAGCAAACAAACCCCACAGACATGGAAAGCTTTCCCTGGGAATTAAAATTCAGGAGTAATTGGCTTATGCTGAAGATCTAGCTTTATGGATTTGCTTTAATCTGCTACTTTGTCACTTTGTGTGGGAAAAAAAAGTGTAAGCCAAAATACTATGAGTACTATCACGCTGTTGGCAGAGCTGCAAGCAGGAGCACCATACCCTGTCTCTGGAGCTATATGCAACTGATGGAGAAAAAGTAAAGGAGAAATTAAAACCAAGGGGAAAACTCTTCACGTGTGTTGATCCCCAGGCAGCTTGCATTTGTTTCTCTTCTTTCATCAAGAACTGACTTTGATCCCCTCTTTGTCATTATTAGAGAAATTAAAATGTACACCTGTGTGATTATGAGACTGAATTCAGTTATTGCCCTCCTCCGCGCAGCTTTTATGGGTGCAGTTAGCAAGGTTCTAATTCAACCTGGTTGTTTCACTCTAATTGTTATCACTGCAAATAGATGAAACATTTGTACCAAAACCCTAGCAGCTGTGCTTACCAAAGCCTCTGAATATTTCTTGGAGGAGTGGAATATTTGGCCGATCTGTAAATATTTCAGCCTGGTGGACAAAAGCTTCTCTCACCATCTGGTACCCGTTGACTACCACAAACGTCAGGCTTCCAAACTGCACACTGAAGATGTTCCCGTACCGAGCAGTAAGCTGAAAGAGAGAGTTCATCAGCCTCTGAAAGCAAGATGGTGGAGAACTGCAAAACTCGCCTGGGCAAGACCTCAAGCAATAGCATCTAACTTTCAATTTAGTCCTGTTTGAAGCAAAGGGACTCAAGAACAACCCAAACCCAAGTCGTAGGTCCCATCCAGTCTAAACTATTCCATGAAGGCTGGAGATGGCATAAAAAGTGCTAAACAGCTGTAGTGTGGGAGAGGTGGCTTGCTTATATTTTTGTATACAAGGGTATGAGAGGTCACCATGCCCAGATTCTTGCTGCAGAGAGCAAAGCAAAACAAATGATCCCTTTCATCAGCTTTGTGTCTAACATAGTGTGGTTTCTTGCTTCAGCTATCCCATTTAGAAAAGTGGGTTCAATGGCTAGAAACCTGCTTCTAATTTTAAGCCTGAATGAGTTTATGGCCAAATTATAGCCATTTTCCTTGCATGGCCTTTGCTAGCATTAGTGTCTCCTCTGCAGCCTTTGACTCCCTGGTGTATAAGAGCAAAGGGTGATCATATCATCTCTCAGACCTCAGTCTGCTACAGAGCTCATGCCATTGTCTTTTTCGTATGTCTACATGAAAGGAGACCCATGGTCACCCTGAACTGCTGTGGTGACTCATGAAACCAGTCTGGGACCAAATGGGTGTCTCAGGCATTGTGTGAGATTAATTTTGTTAGTGATAATTGCGTGTATATGTGACAAAATATCCTGAGCACGCTGCCTCAGCCTTCCCAAAGGGTTCCTTCCCTGGGGGACAACTGTGCTAGTGGCATGTTAAAATCCAGGGTAGTTAGACTGATGTCAGCCTGCTAAGTTAGTCACTGGAAAGGATATTTGCAACCAGCAAGTCAGAACTTCTTCCACTCTTGCAATCACTGCTTCTTTCTGCAACAGGAATGATCAACTCAGGGTCTTAAAGGTTTCATTCAGATCTAATGGAGCGAATTGTTGGCCTTGGAGAAGGACAATGACAAGACAATTTCCAGAGGTGATCTTTACAGTCCAAACAGTTAATTTCTCACTCAGCACTTGCCATCCATTCCCCATACTGGCCCGGCCCCTCCAAACCCTTCCTGGGCTCCAGCACAAAATTATGAGGGTCAGGTGCGAAAAAAGAGGAGGAACACGTAAGTCTTCCTCCATTATGTGTTTCTTTCCCATTGGACCTTCCTACTCCCATGGAAGAGGACATGGTAATAAGAAATAAAACTAGGAAGATTGCCTACCATGTATGGCTACTACATAGCTAGTTCTTCAGAGGCTGCCCTTGTATCACAGGTTTAGTGACAAAAGTCACTGAAGAGGTAAAATACTGTTAGTAAGAGAAATGTTCATGGAACTCTTACCTTCAGCAGCACAAGATGCAGGGGCTGCCTAAGGTCCACAATGGTTCCAACAAGAGGAAAGAGCTGTGGCCCTGGAGGGAAATTCCTGGGTCGTCTCTTTTTCACAAGGTCAATAATCAAAAGAAAGGTGACCAGAACCACCAGGAGCATCCAAACATTCAGCTTTTCCAAGAGGGAAACCAAACCAGGCCAAAAGTGAAGCTCCATCTTGGCTGATGAACTCCAGGAAGGTATTTGGTGCTCGTGTTACTTCTGCTAGAACGGGAATAAGAAAGGACTGGAAAGAAAACAAAACAAGCTAAGATGCTGATAACACATTGGGGACAGGTCTTGCCACGGGCGAGCTGCTTTCTCATGTACAGCTACTGCCAGACCACCTGCTGAGTAGCTACGTTTAAACACCGGGATCTCCAAAACCAACCCAAAACCTCAAAACATTTGTCTGAACAACAGCAATCCTGCAAACCCTTAGCTTTACATGTCTGTCAACTCCCTAATTTTCTTATGGAAGAATATTGCTCCCTTCTGCCCCTAACATGGAGCTCCTTTATACAGACACCTAGCTGGGATTATAGGCATTGCAAACAGTTGAGGTTAGGAGAAAGCAGCTTACTTGGCTAATTACATATGGTGGGCGTTGCATAATATAAAAACCAGTAAGGCATCTGAGGTGATGGGCACCATATAAGTCACTAAGGGGCTGATCCTGTTAAGTGCTAAGCACCATCTGCAAAGGACTGGATGCCTTCAGCATCCTTCAAAGGCTGGCTGGCTTTGCCAGAGCCATCAGAGGAAGTTCAGGCAAGGGAAGCACTGCGAGAGCCCAGGGCTCTGCCTAACCACTTAAATGAGAGTTAAAGGAGCTTAATTCCAAGAGTGAGAATGTAGGCTCATGCACTTGCCAGCTAAAGGAGAGATTGGAATTTATGCATTTAAATCTCCTGGGTTTTCTGACAATCTCCTTTGAATAGACCTACATGTTGTCCCAGGGAAAGGCTGCAGTGGACCAACAGTGACCTCCCTGACCAAGAATCGACCTCACATCACTTGCCAACATTTTAGATACAACTTGTTTCCACCGCTTTTAAGAGATTCACTGTGCAAACAACCAGAATTTATACTGAAGCAAAACTGTCACTAATGATTTTTTAAATTATTTGTCCAGAAGTTATGGGGGGAAGTTCAAAAGAATGGTGAATTTTTATTGTCCTTGACATTTTAGCAGGGAGTTTTCATTTTGCAGGAAAAAAAAAAGTTATTTCATAGGAAATATTGATTCCAAAATTATTTCAAGTGAAGTCTTTCACCACTTTTAAAAGCTTTGCTGTCCATGTCTTTCATTGCCTTGGTGACTGCAGAGCCAGCAGAAGCACACACAGCCTGTATGACAGACCCGCGCCTTAGTTATTGCAGAAGTCCTTTTATAATACTTAAGTGCAAGCCAACACTTTTTGGTTTGCAATATTATTTACAGGTTTCTGGATGGTATTAGGCACCAAATGGGTGGCATTAATGGGAGAAACATCTCACATCACTGGTCTATAAAGTATATTTACATGTCACCGTAGCACAGCTGTGAGCAGCAGTGGTTGGACATGCTTTGCCGTCCTCAAGCTGGTGCATCCATGCTGTTACAGTACATTTGCATCAACAAACCTATTCCACCCTTCCTGGTGTGGCAAGCCTTGCCTTGCTTACCAGAGGCTAAATCAGGATAGTGGGCTCGTGCTCTTCATCCTGGCATCAGGGAGATGACTCGGTTGGTGGAGGTGTCAGCCTACAGCATGCTCAAAGGGACTGTGATGATAAGGCGTCAACTTCTGCTAGCCCAGTTTCACTCCTCTGTTCTTCACTATGCCATATGATTTGTCAGCATGCACACAGAGTGCAGATCCCTCTACCACTTGTGGCTGCTGTGAATCGGGCTACGTGCAAAGCCAAGGTGTTAATGTGTTCTTCTGGGTGGTGTTGTGGGGGTGGATGCATCGTGGTTGACAGGAGAAATGTTATTTTTAGCAGGAGGAGCACATTTTGCATGTACTCACATGTGTCTTGTCAGTCAGAAACCTCAAGCCTATTACTTTGCCTTGAAGCTTCACATGTCCAAATGCATCTCTTCACAAAGTTCTTAACATGTCACATTTACTAAAAATTAGGGAAGAGCTTTCCAGTATTACCAGGGCTCTCCTAACCTCGGTAGACAATAACACCAGCATGTTACCAAACTGTGTTGTGACGGTGCTATTTTGGGTCCCAGGCTTTAATCAAATCAGTTCTCAGCACGTGGTGATGTGCAGATCCCCAAAGCATTGAGGAAGTCATATCACCGATGTGCATGGCCAGTACAAAGGTGTTGGGCAACTCCTGGTTTTGCAGTCTCAACAAGACCCTTAGCTGTAAGACCCTGGTCACCTGGAAGATAATCCTGTGCCTCTGGCCAGCACCACGAACACAGGAACATTGGCTTTCTGTGGTCCAAGTAACCAAAGTGTGAATTAATATAAGGATGGACACCCACACATGTAATAGGGAGCAGGATGTAAAACCACCTTCCCCAATTCCTTCTTGAATATCTAACCCCAGTACGCAACTTTTCGACCACCTCACCTGAGCTTATGGCTATCACGTAGATAAATTGTGCCATATTGCATGGACACACACATATCACTGCTTGAATATTAAGGCATCTTGAACAGCCAACAGACAGAAATTGGCCCATATGCTTTGTACCTTCTTCCCTGGCTAGATGTCTAACTGTGTGCAGAAGGTTTTGAAACACAAAGAGAAACATTCTGTTAAAAATGCAATTACCATTTGTTTTTCAAGATATAGTATCCCATTATTTTTTCCAGAGAAGTGAAATTCAATAAGGTTACAACAGAATGTAGTCCAACAGTTACCGTGCTTTCAGAGCATTATTTAAGCTACAGAATTTCTTAATGATTAGAAACATATGTAGGAAAAAATCACATGCAAAAAGAGAATGACTGGAGACAATTTTCCCCCAAAACACTTTTTTTCAGGCAAGTAACAGCTCATCCACCACTGTGGTTCCATCCACCACATTGGAGGTGTGAGACACCCACCCAGCTGGGGAGCCATGTGCTCAGGTCACATCAACAGACAGGCTCCAGCCAAGTCCAAGGACCCATTCTGATTTACACCAAGGAATATCTTGCTGCTTCTTTCCTTCTTATGTCAGACCCAAAGGAGTTGCCATTCTTACCAAAGGCAAGCTGGTGAACAGCAGCAACCACTCTGATGCATGTTATATCCACCAAAAGGCTTTCATGCAGGTTTAGATGCTGTTTCATGATCCAACCCAGGTGGGTCCTAATGGAGCTGGAGGTAATGGCAGCTTTGGACACTTGTTTCCGTTTCGGATTTGCTTTGCTGGATCAAATGAAATCTACAGAAGATTTGTACATGCAGAGACAGGAATGGAGAGCACTGGGGCACCCACAGTTCCCTGAGGAAGCTCAGGAATGACATGGTTGAACCCAGTCCTCTAAACTTTGGTTACCCACTTGGGGTGATTTAACCAGGACATTAAGTGCTCCCATGGAAGCTTAGGGATCAACTCCGACTGACTCCAAGCTCCAAAATCAGGGAGCCGAGTCTGTGTTTACTGCTGTGCCTGTGTGGCAAATCCTTAAGTGCCTCCAATTTTGCATCTTCTCTCTCTCCTACCTCATACTAGATATAACTGTTCTCTAGGCTTTTCTTAGACTACCCTAGACCTCTCACTTAGCTTCCTGGACTCAATGACATTTCCGGCAGTAATTAAAACTATAAGACAGGCGACTGTCACCATGAATGGATAAACTGAGGCATTATGAGCCTAAGCCAAATGGTGTAAGTAGACCTACAAAGAGTCCCATTGTGCAATCCAGGAAGGATTCCCTACGATGGGATGCTTGGTGCCCTCCTATAACAGACCCAAATGTCTTTTTTACTGCTGTAGGATACATTGCGGTGATTTGTCAGCCAGATAATTCAATATAGGCAGCACAAAGCACTGCAGGAAGCACTCCTCGTACCTCCAGACCCTGCCTCACCCCTGACTTTTTGGTCTCTGAGCCAAGACTTTATTCCCTTCACAGCCAGGAGCTGCATCGTCTTTGCCAGCCCTGCGCCGCCCCGCACGGCAGACCCCATACGGACGTATGGAATGAGGCTTTGGGGGTGCCGGGTGCTTCCCCTGAGGGGGCCATGCCTGCGGCACTGCCGGCGGCAACCACCTACGATCCCTTTGGCAAGACCCTGCCGCCGTCTGCCGCAACCTGGCAGAGCTGGGGCTGCAACCCCGGCTGTTCGCACGGGGCGGCTTCCTGCATCCCAGCTCTTCCTCCAGCTCTCCATAAACCTCTAAAATACTCTTCCCTCTGAAGATGCACCTTTTCAGTATTCACAGAGAAGAGTACAGTCACATATTCCTCTCAAAGCCACAAGGACTTGACTAGAGCTAAAATGTCATTTATGTACATATCACAAGCGTTTTTCTAGGCACAGATGTCTTTCTGGTGCCAATATGCTGTTTATGTACTTATCTGTCACAAGCACATGTCTACATACATATGCCCTGCTGGCAGAGGCACAGAGCATTTTGAAACTCTTATTAGACTGCTAATGAATAATACGCATACAAAGGAGAAAACAGAAGGTGGGTCTATCAGGAACAGCCTCTTTCTTAACTACCTTTTAATTGTAGGAGAGGAAGAAAAGAGATGAATTTTGATATGCTGGCATCTGTGAAGGCCTGCTTAGCAGCATCAAACGCCATCATTTTAAAAGTGGATTTTTCACAGGTTTGGGTATTTTGAAAGTGGGGGGGAGGGGGGAAGGGATTTTTTTTTTTTCTTAGGGAAAAAAAAAAAGGAAGGAAAAAAAAACCACAAAATTTTGACACTGAGAGTATTGCAAATCCTGGTGCCAATGATGTACGATAGTGTGATTGTCACCATGGAATGCTGAAAAGCCCGAGCAGCTGTTTGGCATATTGACAGTGTGAATTCGAAGCGTTTTAAATGCAAATGACAGTATTCAATTGATCGCAGGAAAACAATGGGTCATAGCCTTACCTTTCCTTGGCTACACTCTGAATAATCAGTCTGCAAATCCATGCACACAATAGGGATATTCTGGGGATTTTGTTCCGCATTTACATGGGGGTTCAAAACGATGCTTCTTTTGGGCAGAGCTAGAACAGAGATGTTACTGCGCTGTCCTGGGCACCGCGCTGGGGTGAGGTAGAGAAAGGGGCATAATTTGCTCCAAATCCACTGTATCCTACGTGCCAGCCTGCTTTTAGAATCATAGAATTCTAGAATGGTTTGGGTTGGAAGGGACCTTAAAGCTCACCCAGTTCCAACCCCTGCCATGGGCAGGAACACCTTCCACTAGAGCAGCTTGCTCCAAGCCCCTGTGTCCAGCCTGGCCTTGAACACTGCCAGGGATGGGGCAG